>JADBJO010011990.1:22500-60978 GCA_016801955.1 Conus betulinus
TGGTATGGGTGTGTCATATCTTTCACAGCGTGGTCAGTCAGTGATGTAAATCCCAGAAGATTTTCATTTTAGTGGACAGTCCAGCTTGTCAGTGTTTTGTTGGATATATGTGCATACATATGACAGGAGTTCATAGTGTGCTTGTATAATTTCAGTTTGAGATAGGTGGGTGTCTTTGCAGTTGTTGTAGGAAACCTCCACTCAGTGGTTGGCTCTCATCTGCTGATTGCACTTCATGATGCAGGGAACAGATAAGATCGTGTATGGTCGACTGGTTGAAATTGATTTTTTGCTTCATGTTTGAAAATGTTTTAGGATTGTTTCAGTTGATGTTCATTTTACATTTCCAGATAACATGCTGATAACAGAAATTACACGCAATGATCCAGGAAGTTTTCGATTACCAGAACATTGCAGAAAGAGCAAGAAGCCTCCAGAAAATTGTTTATAGAGTTTTCCATGCATTTCATTTTCAACTGGCAATATTATGTTGTGGTTCTCAGTTCAGCTTTGACTGGCTGAGCAGTGCTATGATTCCAGAACATGCAATTGTACAAAATATGAATGATTAGAGTTACGGATGTAATAAAAGAGAATGATCTTTGAATTTTGTTAGCATTAGAGAACACAGCCCTCTTTTGGGACTGTTGTAATGGTTGTAAGATTGACTTTGTGGATTTTCTGCAAGAGCAAGGCATTCATGTTCAGTATTTTTTTTATTGGGATTTTTAATTGTTCAGATTCCACTAAATCAGTCATGCTTCCTATGAAAGAAATGGTTGTCCATCCTCTGTTTCAATCTGTAGACAGGCTGAACATTATTTTAAAATGTAAACAATAATTAAGTGAAATCACTGTGTGTAGACTGTAATCTAATTCATACTGATACAGTGTCATGGTTAAATTACTGCAGTCAGTAAGTATCTGAAGCATCTTTTTCACGCAGCTTCAGAAGATATGGTTGAGTGTTCTGGGATGCTTTTGTAAACCTCCACTAAGAAGACATGACAAAACAATAGCCTGTTTTGTGTTTGACAAGCTCTTAATTTCATGTAAGTGTGTGACTGGGCATCAGGCACCCCCGTACAACTGAACTTTTGATGAAATCTGGTTCAGAAAGCTTGTTTAAGTATTTTATATAATGTGTGTATGTATCATTCAGCATTATTCTGTGTGTGTGTGAGTGGGTGGATGGGGTGAGGGTGGATGTGATTTGTGATTTGTTGAATACAGATCCATGGATATGTTTTTATGGCCACTCTTAATTTCTCTTTGGAGATAATAAAGTGTTCTTGACTTGACTTGATAAAGCCTCACCAACAATCAGATCTATAAAAAAAACAACAACTGGGGTCATTTTTGTTGTGCATACACCATTTATAACATGCACCTCTGTCACACAGATTGGTTGATGACCGATGTGTGATACAGCCAGAAGCTGGTGATTTGGGCAACCCACCAAAGAAATTCAGAGGTAACTAGTTTTCCTTTATTTTTGTTTTTTTTTAGTGTCCTAATATCTTCAGTTGCTAATTGCTTCTCTGTCATGAATCTTTTACACACTGTGATGTAATCCCTGTTTCTGCCATCCGGAATCTGCTGGATACATTTTTTTAAATTTCCTACCTGGCTTTGATTCTAAAGTCTTAAAAATCCCCCCCCCCCCCCCCCCCCTCTAGTTTTATACAGACCTGTGTATTTGTCATTGCTTAGGTTGATTGTGTATGTGTAGGATGAGTCGTGTAGCATATATATATCTGGTGTCTCAAGAGAGAGTGTGTGTATTGGTGCATACGTGTGCGTGTGTGAGTGAGTGTGTGTGTGTGTGTGTGTGTGTGTGTGCATAAGAGATAGTGTGTGTGTGTGTGTGTGTGTGTGTGTGTGTGTGTGTGTGTGTGTGTGAGAGAGAGAGAGAGAGAGAGAGAGAGAGAGAGAGAGAGAGAGAGCATGCTGTATGTTTTGCAGAAATGTGCTGGTGATAGTTTGTCTGTGGCCAGTGTGTTGGCTCTGTATGCACTTAGAGCATGCTGTATGTTTTGCAGAAATGTGCTGGTGATAGTTTGTCTGTGGCCAGTGTGTTGGCTCTGTATGCACTTAGACTGTGAGTAATGTAGTGTGGATCATTTTCTAGAATTGCCAAATTATACGTTTAATGATCATGATGTGCACTGATATAACACTTAATGCCTTCCAAAGGGCTGTAAGCAATGTACAAAAAAGCAGTAACATATTTTCATGAAAACAGAGTACAACAAAATAAAAATGACGTGACTCTTTATGCAATCACCTCAGTCCTGCTTTTACCATCCCAGATCACAGCAACCACACACCTCCTCCTCTCCCTCTTTTCCCTCCACCTTCTCCTTTCCCTTCCTCTTTTCTTCTTCCTCCCCCCCCCCCCCCCCCCCCCCCCCCCCCCCTTTCCCCCTTTTCCTCCCTCTTCCTCCCTGCGAGATATCTGTTTAGGCTTAATAAACTCAATGAAACCAATAAAATGCAGTGAAAGCTTAGTGCAGAGAGGAAGTAAGTCAGTGCTTTGAAGCAACGAGGAACTACCTGACACATGGAATTCTGCTTGATGAATTTAACAGGTTGGTTAAGTTCTAGGCCTGAAAAGTCGAAGATGCTGTCTGGCCTAAGCGCAACGTGGTAAGGAGTTGATGTCCCTGGTAGGGCTTCCCATGTCAGACAGGCTAAGGGTGAGGATCCTGACTAATAGTAACCCGCCTTTCTCCTTTTCTTGTTTTCTGCCTTTCTTATTTGGCTCTTTTCTATCTTCGTCTCCCCGTCAAGTCTTCTTTCCCACACTCCTTTTCTCTCTGTGGTCTTCTTAAGATCCGCTGCGTTTGCCGTGCGGTGCGACCTGTGACGGAGGGGGATGAGATCCTGGTGATTGAGAGGGCCAGCGCCCTCAACACATTACTTTGGCTCGGACCTCTCCTAGACAGGAGGCACACATGGGCCTCTGTGTGTCAAACGGCTTCCCCTGCATGGGGTTAGGTCAAAACGGGCAGCCCCCCAGCTGGCCAAGATAACCCCTGCAGTGCTCAGTTCTCTGTTCCCGGGAGCTGGGCATAATCGGGGGGGATAGGGTAAGTTGGTGCTGCTTTGTTGTATATCCCTCCTGAAACCTGGAAGGGGTCCAAGACGAGTTTCTTGGCCCTGGCCCCTAAGTTGGACTCGATGGTGGGTGGGTAGGGGAGGGACGAATTCCTAAATCATATACCATGGCTTCAATATCTAAACTCCCTTCCAAAAGGAGAAAGAGAGACAAAGTGAGATCTGATGGTGATCATGATTCTGACTCGGACTCAGAAATCCGAACAGAATCTGGATCTTGGCCTTCGTGGTTGGTGGTGGAGGGCGCTGATGAAGACAAACCTTTGTCTGCACTCAGCCCCTTTGCAATCCAGAAAGGTTTAGTTGTTGTGTCAGAAACCTAAAATCAATCAAACGTCTGAGAAATGGGTCATTTCTGGTGGAATGTGGTACAAAATGTCAGTCAGATCGGCTCCTGAAATCTACAACTCTTGTTGACCGAAAAATCAAAGTGTCGCCTCACAAGAACCTAAATTCTTCAAAGGGAGTCATTCGCTGCCCAGACTTGAAAGGAGTATCGGAGGATGAGATAAGGTTCGAACTGAAATCCCAGGGAGTCATGGATGTGCGAAGAGTCACAATTCGCAAGGGTTCTGAAAGAGTGCCAACAAATACCCTCTTTCTGACCTTCTGCACCCCTTCGCTGCCACAGTCTATCAAGGTGGGCTATTTGAACGTCAAGGTTAGCCTGTATGTTCCATCCCCGATGCGTTGTTTCCGGTGCCAGAAGTTTGGCCATGTGCGGGATCGATGCTCTGGGGAGGAGATTTGTGGCGTCTGCTGCCAACCGAGCCACGAGATGCCGTGCGTTCATCCGGCGCGTTGTGCAAACTGCGGAGGCGGCCACCCATCCTCCTCTCGAGAGTGTCCGGTTTGGCGCCAGGAAAGTAGTATCCAAAGGGTGAAGACGGAAAGAAAGATTCCATTCCACGAGGCAAAAAGGTTGGTTCTGGGCAGTTCGCAGCATCCGAACAAGTCCTATTCTCAGGTTGTGAAACAAGTTTACAGTATCTGTCTCCTGTCAGACAGACACCTTTAGTTTTTCCAAGACTCTGCAATCGAAACCATCTGCCCCCAGCGGAGGCAAGAAATCCGCTACCCCTGTGATAAACTCCCATGGTGGTGGCGTAAAAAACCTGCCTCCCATTCTGCCCAGCAGACACAGGTTGGGAGACTCTCTGCTTCGACAGCTCCCCTTCCCCCCAAAAAAACCCCCTGTTCCTCCCAAGGGCACTCGCGGCCCCCAAGCGGTGCCTCATCAAGGCACGATCCAGGGAAGCCCTCTGGTGTAGAGGTCATTGAGGTGGATTGCCCATCATCTGCCTCCGGGCTTCCAAGAAAAAAAAAAAAGTCCAGAGAAAAGACATTCAAGTTTGGAAACACGCAATCCATATTCTCCTTTGCAGTCGGATGATGATGAGACAGTAATGGACTGAGAAGTCTGTTGCCATCTCTCCATCCTCATGGATTCAATATCTCACTGGAACATTCGAGGTTTGAACTCTAATTTTGAAGAGCTGCAGCTCCTCTGTCAACATATAAAACCTGCTGTCTTAGCTCTTCAAGAGACTCTGATACGCTCTGACAAATCTTTCTCTTTATATCGGGTTTCAATGTTCTTTCTAAACCAGCAGCACAGCCTTCTGCAGTTGGAGTGACGGGTGGTGTGTCGTTGCTTATCCACAAAATCTCTTCTGTTTAGCCCTGTCTACCTCAGTTCTCCCCTCCAAGCTTTAGCTGCCAGAGTCTCTCTGCATAAAACGGTCACTATTTGTTGTCTATATCTGCCTCCTTCTGTATCCATCAGTCGACAAGAACTGGTCAGCCTGATTGAGGAGCTTCCACGACCTTTTTTGCTGTTGGGCGATTTCAATGGGCACAATCCTCTTTGGGGGTAGCGTTGATACTTCGTCTAGAGGTCTCCTTCTGGAAAACGTCTTCTCAGAGCTTGACCTGTGTTGTCTTAATGATGGATCTCCAACCTTCCTCCACTCTGCTACAGGTGCTCTCTCATGTTTGGATCTGTCAGTGTGCGACCCCTCGCTGGTCCTGGACTACGAGTGGTCGGCACTTGACGATCTGCATGGGAGTGACCATTTTCCAATTGTTCTAAAATCCAAAATAACTGAAAGCCGCACTGTTCCAGAACATCTAAATTTCAACAAGGCGAACTGGGATCTTTTTGCAGGAACTGTCCGTGGGGAACTCACAGAGGAAGTTCTACAAAGTCCGGATCCCGCAGAAACGGTTTCCAATATCCTCATAAAATGCGCCAAGGCCTCCATTCCAATTTCCTCAAACAAAACCCCAAATGCCAAAGACACCCTGGTTTAATTTTGACTGCCAACCAACAAATCTCAAAAGTACGTAAACGGGCTCAGCGTCTGGTATACCAACGACCCTCTGGTCCTAACGCCCGAGCCCATCAGAAACTCCGTGCTAAATCGAGACATACTTTCAAAATCAGTAAACGTCGGTCTTGGAGAAACTTCTGCTCCGCACTGACATCTAAAACTTCAAAGAAAAAAGTTTGGAACATCATCAGAAAAATCAAAGGGAAGAACACCAACCCCTCCATTCATCACCTGAAACTTGCCGATGCTTTGATCACTGACAAACAAGCTGTTGCCAATGTTGGCCTCCACCATCCAGCAGAACTCTTCATCTTAAATAAATCTGCAGCCTTTTTAAAGAAACAAGCAAATTAGAGAGAAATCTTCATACAATTTCACATCAGACAACTCTGAAGCTTACAATCTGCCTTTCTCGATTAGCGAACTAAAATCAGCTTTGCAAACCTGCAATGACTCTGCCCCTGGTCTGGATGACATTCATTATCAGGTTTTGAAACACCTTCCAGAAAGCTGTCTCCAGACCCTTCTCAAAGTCTATAACCATATCTGGACCACAGGGTGCTTCCCGCCCTCCTGGCGGAAAGCCCTGATCATTCCAATCCCCAAACCTGGAAAGGACCCTACCAACCCATCAAACTATCGCCCAATAGCTCTGACCAGCTGCCTGTGTAAGCTGATGGAAAAGATGGTCAACTCCCGTCTGATGATGTGGAAGCTGGAAACCGACGGCCTTTTGGCCAGTGAACAGTGCGGGTTCCGCAAGTACCACTCGACAGTTGACCATTTAATCCGTCTAGAAACCACCATTCGCAACGCCTTTGTCAACAAGCAGCATGTGGTCGCTATCTTTTTCGACCTAGAAAAAGCATATGACACCACGTGGAAATCAGGGATCCTCATGGATTTGCATAAAACTTGGTTTTCGTGGCTATCTGCCTATGTTTATCGAAAACTTTCTGGCTGATCGACAGTTCCAGGTGCGTGTTGGCACCACACTCTCGGACATCCATGGGCAGGAGTTGGGTGTGCCTCAGGGGAGCATCCTTTCTCCTGCCCTTTTCAGCATTAAGATCAATGACATTGTGAAATCGGTAAGCCAGGGCTCTGAGTCTTCTTTGTCGTTGACGACTTCGCGCTGTACGCAGTTGGAGCTTCTTACGCCAGCGTACAGCGGCGACTCCAACTTTGTGTCAACAGGATTCAACAGTGGGCCGAGGACAACGGGTTTACCTTTTCACGTACAAAAAAACCCAGTCAATCCATTTTCACAATTTTCGTCAATTTTTTGCTGATCCTGAAATTCTTCTGGATAAGACCACCATTCCAGCTGTTAAGGAAGCGAAATTTCTGGGGGGTTATTTTTTGATAAAAAACTGAACTTTCTCAGCCATATTAAAAACCTCAAAACTTCTTGCCAGAAAGCTCTGAATATTCTGGGTCGTAGCACACACTGACTGGGGCGCTGATAAGAAAACTTTGCTGCACCTCTACAGAGAGCCCTGGTCCGTTCCAAACTGGACTATGGTTGTGCTGTGTATGGCTCTGCAAGACCGTCTTACCTCAAACTCTTAGACCCTATCCACCATCAAGGGCTTCGTCTATGTCTTGGAGCATTCCGCACCACCCCTGTGTACAGCCTGTACGCAGAGGCAGGTGAACCCTCACTGTCCAACCGCAGGTTGAAACTATCTTTGAACTACTATATCAGACTGTTCTCTGAACCAGAAAAAACCCTGCCTATGACTGTGTCTTTGACCCTCAGTTCCAAAACAAATTCGAAAACAACCCTACCTGTATTCCGTCGTTTGGCCTTCGTATGCAGCCTCACGCACGGAATGCAGGTCTAGACCTAGGAGTTGTGTCTGATTTTTCCAAGTTTCCAGATGAGCCTCCGTGGACCTTTTCACACCAGACATTCGTTTTGATCTTGCAGCTTTTCGCAAAGAGTCCACCAGCTCTCTGGCATACAAGGCGTTGTATGCTGAGCTGAGTTCAAAACTCCCATCCTATCAGAAAATTTTCACTGACGGTTCCAAGTCTGAAGATGGAGTGGCCTGTGCAGCCTACTGCCCTGGTGCTCCTCTCAAATACTGTTAGAACATATTCCTTCAGACGCTTCTGCCTACTCTGCTGAACTTACAGCTCTGGTTCTGGCACTAAGAATAATCTCCCAGTCTCTCAAAGAGAGGGACTTTCTGGTTTTGTCGGATTCGCTGTCGGCTTTGGAGGCCATATCTGGCCGCAACCTTCAGCACCCCGAACTTTTACACTTTTTTGACCTTTTTACCAAGTTGACAGCGGAGGGTTACAATTCTTCTGGCTTGGGTTCCCGGTCATGTTGGCATCGGAGGGAACGAAATGGTGGATCGTTTGGCCAAGAATGCCACAAGAGAGAAACTGTCAAACACACCTATCCCCCTGCTCGGATCTGAAACCCAAAATTAACGATTATGTAAAAGACCTCTGGCAGGAGGATTGGAATACACAGACGGATAACAAACTCTTTCAGTCCGTCCAAACCTAAAGGAGTCCCTCATCTTCGTCTGGTGGTCGTAAAGAAGAAACAGTTCTGTGCCGGCTGCACACCGGCCATTCGTATTTTACCCATTCCTACCTTTTAAAGAGTGAAGAAGCTCCTTGGTGCATTCCGTGTCATGTGCCACTCACAATGAAACATATTCTTTTAGAGTGTTGGGATTTGCACGATGTGAGACACAAACATTTTACAGCAGATTCCATGAAAACCTTGTTCAGAGATGTTCCGCCTGACGCGATCTTTGAGTTCTTGAAAGAGGTTAACATTTTTCATCGGATCTGAGAGATTTTACAGTGGAAAGATTTTTAACAAAGTTTCCTGAGAGAAAGAAAAAGAAAAAGAGAAATTCAAAGAAAAAAAAAAACAAACCAACAAAGTGCTTTGCATTGAAAAAAGAAACTTCATTAACGAGTCGCGCTCATCAGTCACCGCCTCCATCCCTCCATCCGCTGCCTCTGATCTTACTCATCACTTTGGCAAGTGTAGACTGGCCGTTCAACTTTCATCCCCTCTTTCCTCATCCCTGTCCTGCTTCATCCTTCTACTTTGTCCTTGCGCTTCGCTTTGTCCTTCTGCTTTGTCCTTCCACTTCATCCTTCCTGAGGAGTCCTACATTGTTTCTGCTCATCAGTGTTCTTGATTGTAGCAGTTAGGATATGAAGAACAGGTGCACCATAGATTTTTTGTTGACATAGTTGCAGAGAGCGGGGGTTAGTGCAGATTGTCTGTTTAGCTAATCACATTGGCAAAGGGACAAGATTTATGCATCGGACCTTTGACCTTCCTCAGTAGCTTGGGTTGGCTCAGTGCAGATTTTGTATGCACCTAGGGAGCTCTAGCTAGGGCAAAATGATGTGTTGGACTGTCTTGTCCAAAGCAGAATAGGGATTGGTTTCATTTGATGTATTAAACTGTCCTTTTGAGCAGAATGGACATAGAGCAGAGCAGTGGAAGAAAACTGTGTCGGAGGAAAGACATGTGTGTTATTGCTGGATTAAGGTTAGATTTTAGTTCCAGTACCAAGCGTAAGACCAAGCAGCAGGTGATGATTGTCTTCTCCAGCAGATGATTGGCGGTTACTGGTGTTACGCACACAGCTGATTATTCTGGCAGTTACTGGTATTTACGTACCCTGGCATCTATCAAATATCAACGCTGGGATTCATGTTGAGTCAAGTCAGCTACAAATTTAGAGCCAGAGTGTTTCATGTGAGCTGATAGTGAATGCACCCGTGGATAGCGTCCACTGTGTGTTTTTGTAGAGGTGTAATGCTCATCGTCAGCTGTCTGTTCAGCGTGAATCCTGGTCCGCATTTACTGAGTGTGTTTCTTTGAGTGGGAGACTGCACGCATCCTTGGCCAGTTTTGGTTACCCTGCCCATGTAGACAGCCACACATCACTTTAGGGTAGAACTTCTTTTTCATGAAAAGCATGAAGATAGTTGTGTGTGAAGCATACTGTGGCTTTCAAAAGAAATCCCAACATGGCAATGTACTGTATGATAGTAGTTTATTACTAGTGCAGGGATGTTCAAAGTAATCCTCACATGATAGTGTGCTTTATTATAAAAAGTTTGTTAACACAGACGTCAAAGTCCTGCTTTGACAAAGTTTCAGGCAAAAGGCAAAAGACAGTTCATGACCGCACCAGCTTGTGTATTTTAGATCAGTTGGAAATAATGGAAGGGAGCTAAAGTAATACCATACAGAGTTAACCCTTTTCAGTGAGGGGAAAAAAAGGGGTTTAATCTAACAAGGAACTGGTATGCCGAACTAGTGATCAGAGCATTTTTCAAGTTCCAACAGTTGTAATCAAATACACAGCACACACACACACACACACACACACACACACACACACACACACACACACACACACAGAAAGAGAGAGAGAGAGAGAGAGAGAGAGAGAGAGACAGGCAGACAAGACAGACATCAGTATAAACCCTGGCCAGTTGGTAGAGAAGAGTGATCGGCCCTCACTTATAGACCTGTGGTAGAGGTACGATGCATTGAGCAGAAAATGGTTTGCACTGGAGCGTTGATGCGGGAACAGTTTTGGAACTTCTCCCAGCTACATGGACATGGACAGTGATTTGGCACTGTACAGGGCAGTGTCAGACTTGTTAAGAATTAGTTGATCTACACACGGGCATAGAAGAGATTCTGCATTCTCTTATCTGACTCAAAGAGGAGGCAGATTATGTTTAGGAGGAAAAAGTGGTAGGTGGTGGAAGTGGAAGAGATTAAGGAGGAAGCGGAGGGGAGGAGGTAGAGCAGGATGGGGGGTGGGGCTGGGGTGGAAGTGGGGGGGGTGGAGCAGTAGGGGGAGTGAGAGCTCATGGAGGAGTGTGCAGGACTGGGATTGGCAAGGGACATAATGACCAAAATATGTTCACTAGCACTGTAAGATGGATTCGAGAAAGTTTTATGTGTGGATTTTAGTTGAAAAGGCAGCAAATTTGAAACAACAAGAACAACAATCTAACCTTAAGTTACTATTAAACCACTGTTTCTAAAGTACTTTTAATCCCCCTTCTCCACCTCCAAACCCCCTCAAGCCGTGTCTCCCTTCATTCCCCCATCTCCTTCCCCACTGCTCTCCTTTTCCTCTTCCTGATATTAAATATTTGCAACAAACCATGATTCTTACTTTAGTGTCAGAATGAAATAAAGTCAATTAAGAGTGATATAATACATTGCTTACATTCCTCTGTTGTCTGTCTGCTCACACTGTCCTGTTCCAAGTATTAGCTATTGCAGATCCCAACACTATTACAAAATAATAAAGTGTGAATTCTGAGCGGAAGATTATTACCAGCCAGTTTTTAGTTGTTGACTGATCAGACATGCTTTGAAAAATGCCCCGAGTTGGATGCACCAGAGGCTGTGTACAATCTGTTAATAGATTTATTTGTCATGTTTTGGGAAATATGGGCATGTTGCTAATTTTGCTGATGCTTGGATCTGTAGGGATTAGAATTTATAGATGTATGAGAAAGAGTGATCGTGAATAAGGGACTCTGTGTGTGTGTGTGTGTGTGTGTGTGTGTGTGTGTGTGTGTGTGTGTGTGTGTTATGATTGGGAGAGGAAGGAAATTTTGACAAACAAGAGAACTCAACAGTGACAAAAGAAAGGGATGTTGATAATCAGGCATCAAGTGATTCCCTTACTTTTTGAACAAAACAAAGGCTATTGTTTAAAAAAAGCCAACTGTGTTGAAAAAGGGTAAAATGTTTAATAAGGTTTTTTTTTTTTTAAGTCGAATGAAGGTTCAGTAAATGCATATTGTGATTGTGTGTCATATTATACACTATGTGTCAGTGTAATATTTTGTTTGCATGATTGTGGATACTTTTAATATTATGTATGCTATATGTGAGTGTAATATTTTGATTGCATAGACACATGTGTAGAACTCTTAAGGTAAGGTAAGGTAATGTTGCTTATAACCCAGCCAACTGCAAAGGGCCATATCAGGGCTGTCATCATGTTGAAATCAACTCACAAGCCATTCATTCACACAACCCTTTAAAATGCATCTCTGAAAAACACACCTGAAATGTTAAAAATCTTTCCACCGTAAAATCTCAGATCAGATGAAAAATGTTAATCTCAAAAATTCAAATATCACATCAAGTGGAACATCTCTACAAGGCTTGGTGAGAGAGAGTGTTTAACAAGAGGTTGGTAGAGGGGAGGAGAAGTAGGAAAGGGGGGTTAAAGGCAGGACATTGAATAAACAGAGGTCAGGACCTTGAACGAACAATCATGGCTGAATGAAGGCTACTCCTCTCCCCCCCCCCCCCCCCTTTTTTTTTTTTTTAAATTGGGAAGGAGAATTTGGTTAATTGGTAATCACAGAGTTAGGCATGCCAGTGATTTGAATTTTCTTTTGGTGAAACTGATTCAGACATTTTTAATTATAGGTAAAAATATTTGCACCATAAGCGCTGCAACTATATGCGTGTGTCCAAGGGTTTTGTGTGTGTGTGTGTGTGTGTGTGTGTGTGTGTGTGTGTGTGTGTGTGTGCAAGCGTGTGTGCGTGTGTGTGTGTGATTGCATGTGTGCGCGCGCACACGCATGCATGCATGGGTGTCTGCATGTTTGTGTATGTGAGTCAGTGAGTTAACAAGAGGGGGAAGAACTGAAAAAAAGAGTGTTGAATATTCCGCAAAAACCCATGTGAAGTGTTAATGAGAGAGAGCAAGATAATAACCTGCTAATAAACATGTACAAATATATTCTGTGATGAGATAATAACCAAGCAACAGTTTACTCTGTACAGCACAAGTGTGCAGGGCTCCTGCTGTTTTGTTGTTGTGTTTCTGCTCCTCTCTTCCATGTGTAACATAATCGGTATTTAGCCTGTACTTCCTGAGCGGTTTCCATGGGAATGAATCAATACAGGGGGAGAAAAAAAAGACCCTGCTTCTATTGATCCTGTCTGTGAAAGATTTCTCCTGATTACTCGGCACAGCATTGGTAGAACTGTGGGGATGTTAAATACCGCATGCTTTGGGCTGTATTGGATATCAGTCAGTCAGTATCAGGGGTTTGTGTTGTGCATTGTCTGTGAAGTCCAATAGAGTGTGGATTAACTATGCTGGAATAAATCTTAAATAAATGTCAGCGAACCGCCCAGAGAAACGTGGACAAACGAGTCACAAGACAAACCACAACGCGTTTCGACCTCTTAGGTCTTCTTCAGGTGCAACAAACATGAAACAAATAACGAAAATGCACTTAGCTTTGATCGCTTCTGTGTTCAGCGCAAGAAAGAAGGCGTTGAATCATTCAGCATTCAAAGAATAAAGGAGTCACTGATTTTTTGGTAAAGACTCTATATTTGATGATGCTGAAGATTTGGGCATTAACCATAGTGGTATTACTGGCCCGGTGAAGGATACATTCCTAATGTGGAAGATAAAGGCATTAATCATAATGGCATCACTGATTGGTTGGTAAAGGATCTGTACTTGGTGTAGAAGATAGAGATTTACCAGAATGGTATCACTAATTGGCTGGTGAAAGATCTTGATGCAGAAGATAAAAGCTTTTACTCTGCACTTGATGCAAAGATAAAAGCATTTGCTCTAATGGTATCACTGATTGGCTGGTGAAAGATGTGCACTTGATGCAGAAGATAAAAGCATTTACTCTGCACTTGATGCAGAAGATAAAAGCATTTACTCTGCACTTGATGCAGAAGATAAAAGCATTTACTCTGCACTTGATGCAGAAGATAAAAGCATTTACTCTGCGCTTGATGCAGAAGATAAAAGCATTTACTCTGCGCTTGATGCAGAAGATAAAAGCATTTACTCTAATGGTATTACTAATTGGCTGGTGAAAGGTGTGCACTTGATGCTGAAGATAAAGGGATTTATCATGTATAGTCTGTACCTGATGCAGAATGTAAAGGGATTTATCATACATAATCTGTACTTGATGCAGAATGTAAAGGGATTTGTCATAACAATATCACTGGCTAGCTTGTGAAGGATCTGTGCTCACGTAGAAGGTATGGAAGTACACGTTGGCTGGTGCGGGATCTGTACCTAATGCAGAAGATTAAAAGATCATCAGAACGGTATCATGGTTTGGTAGCTGAAGGATTTATATTTGATACGAAAGATAAAGCCATTTACCATGCTGATTGGCTGGTTCAGGATCTGTACCTAACGCAGAAGATTAAAAGGGCATCAGAATGCATCACTGGTAACAGGTGTAAGGATTCATACCTGATATGAAAGGTTAAAGGCATTTACCCTGCTGACTGGTTTGTGAAGGATCTGTACTTGATTCAGAAGATACAGTATTACTGATTGGCTGGTGAAGGATCTGTACTAGATGGAAAAGATACGGCATCACTGATTGGCTGGTGAAGAATCTGTAACAAATTTAAAAGAAAAAAAAAGGCGTTTACCGTAATGGTATCATTATTGGTCGATGAAGGATCTTTACCTGATGCAAAAGGCAAAGGCAGTTACCATAATGGTGTTACTGAATGGCTTGTGAAGAAATTGTACCTGATGCAAAAGATGGGAGGTACTGAAGTAGTGAAGAAGATAAAGGCAGTTGCTGTAATTGACTGGTGAAGCATCTGTTTCTGATGCAGAAAATGAAGCCAGTTAAGTTAATGGTTCCACTGATAAGTGGGTGTTGAAGGATCTATACCAAATGCAGAATATGAAGACAGTGACCAGAATAGCATTATGGATTGGCCAATTATGGATCTGTGCATAGTGCAGATGGTAAGGGGAGTTGCCATAAAGGTACTGATAAAGATTTTGATGTGGAAGAAAAGGGCAGTCACCATGATGGAAAGTACTCTTTGGTCTCAGTGCCATGACTTTAAAGCACCAAAACAAAAACAAACGAAAAAGAAAAGAAAAAGAAAAAAGCAGCAGCCAGTTGTTGGGTAATGTTGTCTCCTGTTGTTGACTCTGAAGAAGTAGACCCACCTTAGGTACAAAACTAATATAAAGTAGCAAGAACCTTTCAGTGTAAGTTCAGTGAGGGTGGGTGGCATGAGCAGAGGGAGGGGAGCTGGGGGGGGGGGGGGGGGGGGGAGGGGGGAGGGAGGGAGGAACATAATTCAGGTAACTCTCAAGGATTCTGTGCTTTGTCTCAGGTCCTCCAGAAGACGGGCTGTAGAAGAACGTTTGTAATTGTGCCAGAGTAAGACATAGCCATTTTATCCTCAGGTAAAAGAATAGGGTGAGGGAAGTAGGGGGGTGGGCAAGTGAGGGGAAACTCCACAGAGAAGATTGCTGATACTGGTGCCAAGCGCTGCGTGAAATTGGTTGAAGGTGGTTTTGAGTATTTTCATCGATGACCATTATGTAAAGGCAATATGTGTTCTTTTTGTTTCCAGTATCTCACTGATGACCATTATGTGAAGACAATAATATGCTCTTTTTGTTTTGAGTATTTCATTGATGACCATCATGTAAAGACAATATGTTATTTTGTTTTGAGTATCTCATTGATGACCATTTTATAAAGGCAATATGTTCTTTCGTTTATGATATATGAACTGTCCCCAAAAGATATTAGTCTTTAACATATGTCAGAGAAATTGTGTGTTAGTGTTTTGGTAAGATCAGCAGTCAGAAAGCTAAGAACTGTGGATGGATTCCAACAAGACTGACAGGGTGGGCTAATCATTGTGTTAACTATTTCATTCTGTGTCTGTGTTGTCAACAGATTGCCTGTTCAAAGTATGTCCCATGAGCAGATACTCCGCTCAGAACCAGTTCTGGAACGCTCAGAAACAGACCAGCTCTGCTCCTGACTCAGTGCTGTTGGAGAGATTACATGTGAGTCGAATATTTTTTAAATTGTTTTTTTGTGAACTTTGTTGTTGTGTTGTTTACATCCTGCAGTACATGAAGGTTTGCTCTGACAGTGAAATACACATTCATGTAAATATGGTTTGTTTCTCTCTCAGGCACTTGTTCTGCTGCTGTATACAGACACAGACAAACAAACAAACAAAAGAAACAGAAAACAACACACACGCACACACACACCATACACATGTGCGCACACATGTGCAGGCAGGGCACGCACACACATGCACGTATGCATGCACGCATGCACACGTACACACACACACAAAGTCACATGTTCACATGCATGCAGTCACATGTCATACACATTCACTTAGAAACAAAGTCCTTTTAAACGTAGCAAAATCTGAATTTAAAAAGCAGCCGTGTGATTTTGTTAAAAGATTCCAGTCATGTCTTTTTTGGAGGGCGGTTTGGGGGAGAAAATGGAGTGAAATGTGGGATATTTGATGGTGGTTAGGTTGGTATGAGGCTGCGAGATGGAGAAGAATCTTTTGACATTGTTGAAATTCACTTACATGTGATATTTATCCAAGTCTCTCAAGAGGTCATTCCACCCCTCGTTCATTGTATGGTTATTTTAAACGTAACTATATGTTAAAGGTAAACCGACTTTTCTGAGTTGCAAGATCTTGTCGAGGTTTTCGACTTGACATGCTTGTTATATTTCAAGAGCCAGATGCCAAATAAGCATGTGACCAAGTGAGGATGATGAGGCCTGTAGTTTATCAACGGTTGTGAACATCTATAGACTTTCTTTCATTTTTCTTTGTTTTCAAATGAAGTTTGGGGAACAAATTATAAAGACAAGAAAGAAAAAAAAAAAATTTGCTATTGATATAAAATATTCAGAACTGCTCGAATATCATGAAAAAAACATGTTGGTGCTGTGTTTTTCATATAAATAGCTCAACCCTATAAAGTGTCATATGAGTCTGTGTGCCTTGTATTTCCATATAAACAGCTCAACCCCATAAAATATCATGTGAGTCTGTGCCTTGTTTTTCATACGAACAGCTCAACACCATAAATTACCTTGTGAGTCTGTGCCTTGTTTTTCATACGAACAGCTCAACCCCATGAAATTATCATGAGAGTCTGTGCCTTGTTTTTCATATAAACAGCTCCACCTCATAAAATATTTTCATCATATAAACAGCTCCACCCCATAAAATATCATGTGAGTCTGTGCCTTGTTTTTCATACAAACAGCTCAACCCCATAAAATATCATGTGAGTCTGTGCCTTGTTTTCATACGAACAGCTCAACCCATAAAATATCATGTGAGTCTGTGCCTTGTTTTTCATATAAACAGCTTAACCCCATAAAATATCATGTGAGTCTGTGCCTTGTTTTTTCATATAAACAGCTCAACCCCATAAAATATCATGTGAGTCTGTGCCTTGTTTTTTTTCATACGAACAGCTCAACCCCATAAAATATCATGAGAGTCTGTGCCTTGTTTTTCATACGAACAGCTCAACCCCATAAAATATCATGAGAGTCAGTGCCTTGTTTTTCATATAAACAGCTCAACCCCATAAATCAAACCCCATGAGATCATAAGAGTCAGTGTCTTGTTTTCATATAAACAGCTCAACCCATAAAAATCACACACAAAAAATCACAAAAACCCAGCATCAGTCAGTGCCTTGGTTTTTCTCAGCCCCATACCCCTACAGATGGTAGATTAGCTGTGTTTTGGCAGATGGGCAGAAAGACGTTTGTCCAGAGGAGACTTGATTAGGGTGCTCTGAGGTAACTTCAGGTTGGGGTGGGGTGGGGAGTAAGGGGTGGGGGTGGGGGGGGTGGGGGTGGGGGCAGAAATGGAGCCTGCAGGGAGGGAGGGGGCTCAGCATGGGGAGAAGGCAGATGAGCGTCAGAAGACTATAGAGACTATATAGAGTTTGCCAGCTGTAGAGTTCGCCCACTGCCAGATGCTTCGAGTCTGGTGTTTGGTTTTACTCCTCTGCTGTATTCCTACTGTGTGTGTGTGTGTGTGTGTGTGTGTGTGTGTGTGTGTGTGTGTGTGTTGTTTTTTTTTTTTTCTCTCTCTCTCTCTCTCTCTCTCTCTCTCTCTCTCTCTCTCTCTCTCTCTCTCTCTCGCACACACACACATCTGCTTCTCATATTGGGATTTCCACAACAAGCATAGTTCTGTGCTCTCTGTTTGTTTCTGTCAGTTTCTCTCTCTTCCTCTCTCTCTCTCTCTCTCTGTGTCTCTCTGTCTCCCCCTCCCTCCCATCTTCCTCTCCACCCTCCCCTCTTTCAGTCTCTCTGAATCTATCTTCTTTTTCCTTTATTCCTTTTTTTCTCCTCTTATCCCATTTTTCCCCCACCTGGTCTTTGTATTGGGTGGGATTCCTCAAGAGACTAGACCCCACCTGCTTCCTCACCCCACCTTCCAGTGTCTGTCTCCCTCGGAGTCCTTTTTCCTTACTTGCTTCCTTTAATGGAGATGTCATGGACTGTGATTTTTTTTTTCTTTTAATTATTGCTTTTACAAAAAGTGATGAAGAATTGTGATAACAGTTCGCCTCTGAATTGCTTATGTCTAATGTAGCAAACACACAAGAATGCATGCATGCGCACTTACACACGCGCGTGCACACACACACACACACACACACACACACACACACACACACACACACACACACACACATGCACACATACAGACATACACACTCTCTCTCTTTTTTACACATACACTCACTAACTCATGCACGCATACACACACATGCATGCATATATTCACCACTCACCACACACACACACGCATATGCATGCACACAGAACACCCACACACACACACACACACACACACACACACACACACACACACACACACACACACACACACACACACGCACACATGCATGCATACACACACACACACACACACACACACACACACCTTCACAAACACACACCACACACACACACACACACACACACACACACACACACACACACACACACACACACACACACACACACACACACACACACACACACACCACACACACATGCATATACAGTCTGTCTATCACCTTTTCTCTCTCTGTCACTTGCATACACACGGGCATACATGCACAGACAGACATGCATGCATGCACGCATGCACACACATTCACACACGCACATAATCTTGCACACTTTCTTACACACACATTCACACACGCACATAATCTGTCACACATTTGCACACTTTCTTATAGCTACACACACACACACACACACACACACACACACACACACACACACACAATGTGCACACACACCAAACCCCCATCTCCTTCCCTCCTCACCTCCCCCCCCCCCCTCCCTCCCAACACACATGCTCACACATACACACACAAAGACACACACACACACACACAGAGCCACTGCTGCTTCTATAAAAAGTCAGAGTATGGTGACAGCTGCTGCAGTATGTATTTCTATTATGTCTGTCAGAGATAAAGCACTGTAGCACCTGATTTATTGCACCTGCATCCCTACCTCCTGTCTCTGCCAGGTGTTAGTGACTGATAAAGAGAAGGAAACAAATGATTACAAAGCAACACAACTCATTCGTCTGGCTGATGTTACTGGTACTGAATCCACTTCCAAGTTGTTTTGTCTGACAGCGTGTCATTGGGATGAATGAAAACACGTTTCTTGTGTGGGAATAGCTCTGGTTTAGGATGACGTCGGGTATATATAGTATGAGTATAGCTCATCAGTGAACGATCAGCGGCTGCTTAGCATGTCATGACAAGTGCGCTGGCATACCAGTCTGTCTTGGATGATCTTCAAGGAAGAATTATAAGACACATACATGGAAGTGTGCCAGTGTTCCCCTGTTCTTCTGTTTCCTTGGCGTGGTTTTCTCCGTGCATGCATGCGCACGTGCATGCATGCACACACCCACACCCCCCTAAGCATGCACACATGTACACGCACTCTCTCACTCGCTGGCTAACTCACACACAGTCACACACACACACACACATAGTCACACACACACACACACACACACACACACACACACACACACACACACACACACACACACACACACACAGTCACGCACACACACACACAGTCACGCGCACACACACACAGTCACGCACACACACACAGTCACACACGCACACACATACTCACACTAACCTAACCAAACGTAACAACTACCCTTTCCTTAACCTGAATCTTACCCCAACTTAAACTTTAATCTGACCTTACACCTAACCCCAGCAGGCTGTTGACATACCAGGTACCCCCTGTCAGTGTTGACACTGGGAAAAAGTGGTACAAGGGACAGCGGAGTGACCTGACCTGGGGAATGATCTGACCTGGGGTATATATGCCGCTGGTTTATGGCAGTTGTCCTTACCTTTGTCTGAAGGGTTACTTCTCCATCTGGAATCGGTGTTTTAAATGAAAAGGTTGTGTGTTACATGAATAAGGAAAAAAAAAAAAAAAAAAAGCGTCATTTCAAGATCATTTAAGTCAAAAAACAACAAAACAATTATGTGTGTGTGTGTACATGGGTGTGGAGTGTGCATGCATGCGTGTGTGTGTGTGTGTGTGTGTGTGTGTGTGTGTGTGTGTGTGTGTGTGTGTGTGTGTGTGTGTGTGTGTGTGTGTGTGTGTGTGTGTGTGTGTGTGTGCGAGCAGTGGTGAGTGCACATGCACATGTTTTAAAAGTCTTAGGATAGTGATAAGATACAGAACACTGCTGTCTTAAGAGTTAGAAAAACTTGATTTGGGCTTTATGAATATTTATTACTCTGTTATTATCTTAAAGTGAGATCCCAGCTCATCCTGCATTAATGCATTCATTGTTTCATTGCTTTATTCATTCGCCAGTTTTCTTCTTTCCTTGTGTAACTTAAAAGAATGTCAAATGTAGAAGTAGCAGACTGGGACTTCAGAGCTGTACAGAATCAACTTTACAAATTCACTGGGACCCCCTTTCCCCCTTCTACCCCCTCCACCCCTTCCAGCCTCGTAAAATGACCCTCTTGATCATGAAATTGATCGAGAAAACTCCTACAATCTGTAAGTAAAATAGTATAGTATATGGGCCTTTCAGGGCACCCAACTGCAAGGGATGAATGAATCTGAACAATCATTACAACTGTCTTTTAAAAAAAAAATCTCCCAAACTGCACACATGTAATAGAACCAGAAAAAAAAAAAGGCATTGATATGGCCTGACCATCGCAGTGCGTTTCTTCTCCACCCTTGGGCTCATGTCTGTGTGCAGGGTGGAGGGATTGTCCATGATTTGTAGACGTATGTTGATGGGGGGGACTACCTCAGGATACCACCAGGGGAGGAGGTTGGGAGGCAGTGATGCGTGCCACATGCAGGCCTTGTTGATGAATTGTGGGGGGGCTTAATGAGGAGTAGGAGCTTTGGCATGGAACCTGGGGAGACGATTCCAGCTCGGTTGATAGAGGGGGCTGCAACTGTCCTCTGATTATTTTAGCTCTGATTATTTTAGGTCATGGTGCTGTTAGGGAGAAAATACTCTTTGGCCTCACAGGGCCTTGTTTTAGTGATTAGTTACGAGTGTGTTTATGTTCGAAGACTGAAGAACATTATTACTTATCCACCGATGTTCTGTTTGTTATCTGCTGATGATACTATCTCCCCAGTATGTTTGAGTAAGCTGTTGAAAAATAATGGAAAGAAAAACATCTTTCAACAGTTTAACAACAATAAAGAAAATATTCACACATTAAAATCTGAAGTCAGTGTCTTTAAAAGAAAAAAAAAAAAGAAGAAAATTACCCCCCCCCCCCCCCCCTTTTTTTTTTTTCTTTAAAGCTTTTTCTTGGGAACTAAGTTCAATGATTTAAAAAGAAAAATGAGCAAAGAATCCCAAACAAAACAAAAACAAAACAAGAAACCTACAAAAAAAAAAAAAATCAACAACAACAACAAATGCAACACACATTGTTCTAGTACTGCTCAGCCTAATTAATGAATGCAATGGACTGACCGTCAGGAAAATGTTTGGCTTGCTTCGTGCACTGAGACAGCTCCTACGCAGATGTGAGCTGGTACAGATATAGATGGGGTATGGGAAGACAGGAGGCAACAGTCAGCTGCTGTATGTTCTTGTGCCTTTGAAGATCTTGACAGAACACCCAAAGCTAAGGATATCTATCACTTTGGGGTCAAATGGACAGCAGAGTATGTTATGAAAGGAAGAGTGTAGTGCTGTTACGCAACATCCCTTCAGACTGAATCGTCATGACAACAGCATCTGTGTGGCATCTTCATTCAGAGAAAAAGGTCTACTTAGATAAAGTGGTTCTCTCTGTAACAGGTTTTACACTGTTGTAATGTCTTCCTGCACTTGCGTTGCTGTGTTGCTGATGTCTACCATGTTGATGTGGTCATTAGAGCTGGTTGATAACGTTACAATGACAGTTGCTGAATTACACTCGATGGGTTGCTTAATCTGTCTGGTGTTACAGTTTCGATCATTAGGAAGTGTAGCTTCTTTGGTTTCTTGTACGTTTTAGTTACAATCACATTCATGCATGCATGCGCACACACATGTGTACATATACACACACTCACATGCACATGCATGCTCTCATGCATGCTCACACACATGCACACACACACACACACAGCCACATGATGCACATGTGCACGCGCACAGACAGATGCACATGCGCGTCACACACACACAGAGATACACATGCGCACCACACACACACACACACACAAACACACACACACACCCTCACACGCGGGCGCATGCCCACACACACACCCTCACACGCGGGCGCATGCCCACCCGCCTGCATGCCCGCATGCACACACGCACCCATTTAGTTTCACCAATAAAATGAGAACAGCAATGAAAAGCGTACCAGGGCATCCACACATTCTCATTGGTCTTCCTGCCTCCCTCCCTCTGTTTTTCTCTCTCTGTCTCTCTCTCTCCCTGTGTGTGTGTGTGTGTGTGTGTGTGTGTGTGTGTGTGTGTGTGAGAGAGAGAGAGAGAGAGAGAGAGAGAGAGAGTGAGCGAGTGTGTGTACGTGCATGCAGATACGTGCAGATACGTGCGTGGAGATAGGTGCGTGCATGCATGGGCATATTTCTCTCTCTCCTGCACCTGTTCCCCTTATCTCATTATCTCTCTTCTTACTCTCTTCCCATTCTCTCCCTGTCTCTCTCTATCTTCGTGCTGTCTGTCTGTCTGTCTGTCTGCTTTCTTTGTCCTTTCTTACCTTTGGCGTTGCTTGTCATCTGTTCTCTGAGATGGCAACTCTGTTTTAACAAGACTGCATCTGTTTACTAAGTCGGCGCTCGCAATAATGCCTATCAGAAAATGTTGTTGCAATAAATATGTGCCAAACTATTTAACATCATGCTGATGCTTTATTAATTCTGATTCTGAATCTGTGTGTGTGTGTGTGTGTGTGTGTGTGTGTGTGTGTGTGTGTGTTAAAATTTTGGGTGTACCATTATTTACTTTGAGCCAGGACTCTGAACTTGATAAGATGTACAAAGCACAAAAGTGCAGTTTTGAAAAGGATTTTCTTCTCACTCTCTCTCTCTCTCTCTCTCTCTCTCTCTCTCTCTCTCTCTCTCTCTCTCTTTGTGTCTCCTCCTCCTCCTCCCCCTTCCCTCTTTTGCCATCTTCCCCTCTTCTCCCCCACTTTCTTTCTCTCTCCCTTTCTCTCAGTTTTTGCTTTCCTTCGGTACCTATTTCTGTGTCTTTTTCTTTTTGCTCGTTTGTCCTTTTTTCTGCCTTCTTTCCTTCGCTCCTACTTTGTCCTTTTTCTCTGCCTTCTTTCCTCGCTCCTCTCCTCTCTCTCTCTCTCTCTCTCTCTCTCTCTCTCTCTCTCTCTCTCTCTCTCTCTCTCTCTCTAGCTACTGGGTGTCTCTGGGTCTGTCTGAATTCAGGCCAACTGTGTGTCTGCCTGTTGCTCTCTTTCTTCATTCACTGATACTTGATCCCCCGCCCTGCCCTTCTTGCTGTGCTTTCTTTTATCATCTGTTTACCTGGGATGACAACCCTTTAACAAGACCCCCCCACCCCCTCCCCCACCCTTCATTTGGCACATGATGATAAAAAGCTTCACCAATTCATGCAGCACACCTGTATGAGGGCTCTGTAATACCCCCATTGCTTGCTGTTGGCCTCTCAGGTTCTTAATGGTGTAGGTGATCTGCACAGGAAATGGCAACATGAACAGCTGGTTTAGTTTTTTGTGTTTCACAGATTTGTGAAGGTTTTATATTGGTTAAAAAAAAACACACAAAAAAAAAACGTGTTCTAGATGCAGTGTTCGTGAGGTTAGAATTATGTACCCTCCCTTGTCAACAGTTAGGTAAAGTTTCGAAGGGAGGTAACTGCAGGCTGAGACTGAAACAAAGTTTGAAAGGAATTGTTAGTGAGTCCACCAAACAACAGGGACAAAGAAATTACAAGATGAAACACGACGTGTGTTTCGACCTCTTTGGTCTTCTTCAGGCAAATAGACAACATTCAGGGCAATGAATACAAAGAATGAGCAATCACTTCTCAAATTCAGCGCAAGGAGGGTGTTGATAATCTGAAGTATATAAAATTTTTAAAACATTTTCTTTTTTTTTTTTTGAGTGAGAAAATCGGTCATTTGTCCTTGCCTGTAAGTGCATGCACACACTTGTTAGTTGACATTTATATGGCATGTTACTGTTGCTGTTACACTGTCTAGCATACTGTGTAGCTGTGTGAAATAAATGTGGAAATGACATTTAACAGGGTTTGTATGGTCATTAAAGGTACTGAGGTGTCTTTTTATGATATGAAAAAAGTCTGTAAAACCTGATGGGTTTGTAAATGCTTCCCTTTTTTTTCTCCAGATTTGTTTGTTGTCATCTCTTCCACCAGAGTTTTAGATATTTTGGGCCCATTTCTGAATGAGAACCCTGTTTTTAGACCACAGAAATGTTCTGAATCACACACAGACCTACACACAGGCAACAGACAAGCATACATAAGAAACATAAACACATGTACAGACACATCTCAAAACACCTACACCTCGGCCACCAGACAGCCCCTCCAGTTCAGCCCACACACTCTTGCTTACACAGACACGCCCACACACAGACACACCCACACCCATAGACAGAGACAGACAATCATCAGACACACACACACACACACTCATACACATACACACACACGCGCACACACACACACACAGGCACACACACACACACAGACACACCCCCCCCCACACACACACACACACACACACACACACACACACACACACACACAGAGCTTCTCAAACGCTGTCTATCCTCTCTAGCTGTGTCTGTCCTGAAACATGCCTGGAAGAGGCTTATGTAAAGAGGTCTGGGAGGTGCTCCCAGACCCCACCCCCTTCTCGCACCCTTATCCTCACTCCCCCTTGCACTCTGTCTCCTCCTTTACCAGTTACAACAACTCTTGAGTTTGATCCTAGGTACATAAATCCAGACGGCCCACGATCAGCGCTGTCCCTAGGCTTGGCACACCAGTGGCCTTCTCCCCAAATTGTGTCTATCCACACAAGTTGGTCCACCTTCATAAAGTACTCTGAGCATTTCTGCTTCATGATTGTGACCCACACACATAAATCAAGAATGAACACAGACAGAGTGGTCCTTGTGCTTGTTCCATGAATTGCCCTTTTGTTGCAAGCGACCAGGTTCCAAGTATATAGGGTACATAGCAGTGATGTTGTTGTTTGTGTCAGGTGCATTTTCCCTGGCACTTTACCTGCGGTACTCTTTATCCAGTGTTGTAGGTGCAGTGTGGTTTGATTGGGTGTGGGATTGATTTCAAGGCAAAACGTTAACATGAAAGGGGTGTGGTGCATGATCTGATGTGTGTGAAATGTGTTGAAGTCTGCCACTAGTTGCTGTGGACAACCATGCCCATATGTTCAGTCTGTCCCATGAAACCACACTCATACTTGCATGCAAGCACTTGTGCATGCATGTTCACATGTATACATGGTTGCATGCGCATGTACGCATACATGTACGCAAGTGTGCGCGCGCATGCAGATGTGCACACACTTACAGATATACACACACGCGCACGCGCACGCGCGCGCGCACACACACACACACACACACACACACACACACACACACACACACACACACACACAGAGACTCACACACACACACACACACACACACACACACACACACACACACACACACACACACACACACACACACTCACACACAGATTCACGCACACACAGACAGACAGACAGACATACACACACACACACACACACACACACACACACACACACACACACACACACGCACACACATCCACACACTCACATACAAACAGAAAGGCATACCCACCGACATAGTTAAATGCAAACTTCAGCGTTCGTATAAGTCCTTGAAAGTCCTTAAAAAAGTTCTTCAATGTTGAGGACTTCAAAAAAAAAAAGTGATGACAATACGGATTGCTCCATGAAAATCTTCTGTTTAAGGCACTTCCAAGCACTCTGAAGGGCAACTTCAGAGTGCTTGGAAGTGCCTTAAACAGAAGATTTTCATGGAGCAATCCGTATTGTTGTCAGAAAACTCATCACTTTTTTTTTCCCAGATAATGAAGAATATAAACATATTTATGTTGTAATATCTGCCGGATGTGTTCATTTCCCTGTTGTATGTGATTGTCCGGGTTCTGTTGTAGCACTTGACTTTATGAACCATGTGAAGTATGCATAAATTCATGCATTTACTTTGTTACAGTCTTTAAATCGTGTATAAAAAGTCCTTGAAAAGTGCTAGACTTTTTGTGTGGAAGGCTATACGAACCATGTAGGAAGAGAAATGAGACAATAGGGATCCCTTGCTACATACCTTTCTTCAATAACAATACAGAGATTAGCCTTTTTTTGTTGTTGAAAAAATGATGGTCCAGGTGCCACTTCAGTGATGAAACTTCAGTGTGTAACAGCACTTCAGTGATGAAAAGTGTATAACGACACTTCAGTGATGAAAAGTGTATAACGGCACTTCCCGTCATGTGGTTTTTATTAGGATACCTTATCAAGAGATGAGACATTGTGAGAACCATGTGTGTTTAATGGAAAGGAGTCTTGACAAGGATACAAATGTATATTTACATGCACTTGCGCGCACTTGCACACACACACACACACACACACACACACACACACACACACACACACACACACACACACACACACACATATACACGCTCACATGCCATGCACTTTGGCGCTCAGGATTATGAAAGCATGCGTATGGTCAAGGGGGATCCTGATCACTAGGCTGTGTTGATTTTCATTTGACCATCTGCCTGGTTTCATCTTTCTTTGTTTGTGCAGCGCCTGTCAGTTTTCTTCATCTTCGTTGCATGTTTTCTTCTTTCTTTCTGTTATAACCCTCACTTCCCCCTCTTGTCCCCACAATCCCCACCCACCTTTCCTCTCTGTTTCATTCCTGCTCTGTTCCTGAGTTTCTGACCTGTCTTGCCGCCATCTTCTTTTTTTCACTTTGCCCTTCTGCTGCTCAGAGCCTTGTGTAGACGATTTTTGTTTTGTGTGCATCTTTATCATGTTTTATATGTGAGGTCAGGTGCCAATAAATGTGTGGAAAATTCAATGGTATGGTTTATATGGTGCATTAAGTATGCATTATTATTATGTGTTTTACATAGGGAGTCAGATGCAGATATATGTGTGGAAAATTCAGTGGTCTGGTTTATATTGTGTATTGAATGTGCATCATTGTGTGCCTTATTTTCTGTGTTCGCTTGCTGTATTTTTGTCATGTTTTCAGACATGCTACAATCTGTTTGTCTCTTATTTCTTTCTTCCTATCTTTTCTCCATCCCACCCCCACCTTCCATCCCCCTTCTCCTCCCCCCCCCTCCTCCAACGTTGCCTCTCCCAACCCCCCTTCCCTTCTCCCCAGGTGAGGACTGGTCATGAAAGTATGTATAGTTATAGACTCTGTTTGTACCCCCTTTAGAAATTTTGGCTTGCCGGATCTTCTCCCCCCCCCCCCTCCCCCCCTTCCCCCTGTCCTACCATTTCCCCTCCCCAACCATTCTTTCCCCTGAAGAACATGAGTTTGTGCTTACTCAGGGCCATGCCTGAAGTGGTGGAGTTCAGGGATTTGATTATTCCTCCTGTGGGATTGAGATCATAGCAGTTATTATGGGGAGGGAGGTGGTGGGGGAAGGGGAGGAGGGGTAGAGATGGGAGGAGGAGTTGGGGGGAGGGACAAGAGAGAGATGGGATGGGATGGGGGGGTGGGGGGGTGATAGAGGGTTGGGGGGGGGGGGGGCTGGTCTGCTGGTGCCATTAGGCTGTCTGCGATGATTGTAAACAGGTAGTAATGCTGACACTTGGCAAGGTTGATCCATCACCTGTATGTGGTGTGGCTCCCCTCTGTTGCTTCGGACAATAGGTGGGATGGGGACAGTTCATTTTAAGTAGTGTGTGTGTGTGTGTGTGTGTGTGTGTGTGTGTGTGTGTGTGTGTGTGTGTGTGTGTGTGTGTGTGTGTGTGTGTGTGTGTGTGTGTGTGTGTGTGTGTGTGTGTGTTCATGTGTGTGTGTGTGTGTGTGTGTGTGTGTGTGTGTGTGTGTGTGTGTACACACATTACTGGGTTCAATTTCAAGTTTTGAACCTTGGTTCTCTATGTGACTCTTTTTCTTTTCTCTCCTCCTCTTCCACTTACTTACCTTCTCCTCCCCCTACCTTATTTCCGCTCCTCACTCCACCAGTCTATCATCTGGCTACACACATCTTGAGAGAGAGAGAGAGAGAGAGAGAGAGAGAGAGAGAGAGAGAGAGAGAGAGAGAGAGAGCACATATTTTTCATAGTGCATATGTCTGTCGAGCATTTTGAGTTACACACTGACCGAGCATTTTATTTGAAGCACTGTATTTATCAATAAATGTACAACAAATTAAGACCTTTCTCAACTTTTTTTTCATAGTACTCATGTGTTTCCTTAGTTTGTGTTTCTTTCTTTGGAAGAACTTGCTGTATACATGTATTATTGTAGCTTTTTATACAAGTGGTGCCCCAGCAGTCCAGGGACTGATGTGAACTGCAAGTAATAGTACAATGTTTAAAATACAGGAGTCTGCTGAACATGTTTTGCCGACCTACAGCAGAGTAGTGTTTACAAGACCTTGATGTGCATCCCTCCACAGACCCTCTTTCCACACCCTTTAAATTGATCAGGTCTAATATTTTCTCGACAGTACCCTGGTTTCCCAAGCAGAAATGGTAAAAGTTCCCCCACCCCACCCACCCCCTTGCAACCTGAACTAGTTCTTGAATATCAGAAAAAAAAACAGTCTTCCAGTGTTTGTTGATGTAGCTCATACACAGGCTGTAAACTCTGTCACTGAGTCTTTTTGTTATATTGTTTTTGGAGTGAACAGGAAGAGCTTATGGGGAGGAATGTTTTCTGACATTATTTTTAAGTCCTTGGCACAACAGGCATGCGCAGAGGCACTAACACGCACGCACACGCACACACACACACACACACACACACACACACACACACACACACACACACGCACAGACGCATGTAAGCACGCAAGCACGTACACACACATGCATGCACACACATACACACACACACACTCTCTCTCTGTCTCTGTGAGAGAGAGAGAGAGAGAGAGAGAGAGAGAGAGAGAGAGAGAGAGAGAGAAAAAGAAGAAGAAGAAGAAGCCAAAGTACAAGTAACACTGAAAACAAGAAGGATTGTTTTGTGCATCTTCATGTCACTTTGAGAGCAAAAGCAAAAAGTTGCCAGAAAACCAGAGGAACGGAACAAAAAGTTACACAAACAACAAAACAGGTACAATGAGCTTTTACCAGTTGGTTTTCTCCTGCCTATGACTGTGTCTTTGACCCTCAGTTCCAAAACAAATTCGAAAACAACCCTACCTGTATTCCGTCGTTTGGCCTTCGTATGCAGCCTCACGCACGGAATGCAGGTCTAGACCTAGGAGTTGTGTCTGATTTTTCCAAGTTTCCAGATGAGCCTCCGTGGACCTTTTTCACACCAGACATTCGTTTTGATCTTGCAGCTTTTCGCAAAGAGTCCACCAGCTCTCTGGCATACAAGGCGTTGTATGCTGAGCTGAGTTCAAAACTCCCATCCTATCAGAAAATTTTCACTGACGGTTCCAAGTCTGAAGATGGAGTGGCCTGTGCAGCCTACTGCCCTGGTGCTCCTTCTCAAATACTGTTAGAACATATTCCTTCAGACGCTTCTGCCTACTCTGCTGAACTTACAGCTCTGGTTCTGGCACTAAGAATAATCTCCCAGTCTCCAAAGAGGGACTTTCTGGTTTTGTCGGATTCGCTGTCGGCTTTGGAGGCTATATCTGGCCGCAACCTTCAGCACCCCGAACTTTTACACTTTTTTGACCTTTTTACCAAGTTGACAGCGGAGGGTTACAAATTCTTCTGGCTTGGGTTCCTGGTCATGTCGGCATCGGAGGGAACGAAATGGTGGATCGTTTGGCCAAGAATGCCGTACGAGAGAGAAACTGTCAAACACACC
Source organism: Conus betulinus (assembly GCA_016801955.1). Classification (NCBI taxonomy): domain Eukaryota; kingdom Metazoa; phylum Mollusca; class Gastropoda; order Neogastropoda; family Conidae; genus Conus; species Conus betulinus. The sequence continues at coordinate 52,446 of JADBJO010011990.1, forward strand.
TATCCCCTGCTCAGATTTGAAACCCAAAATTAACGATTATGTAAAAGACCTCTGGCAGGAGGATTGGAATACACAGACGGATAACAAACTCTTTCAGATCCGTCCAAACCTAAAGGAGTTCCTCCCGTCTTCGTCTGGTGGTCGTAAAAAGAAGAAAACAGTTCTGTGCCGGCTGCACACCGGCCATTCGTATTTTACCCATTCCTACCTTTTAAGAGAGTGAAGAAGCTCCTTGGTGCATTCCGTGTCATGTGCCACTCACAATGAAACATATTCTTTTAGAGTGTTGGGATTTGCACGATGTGAGACACAAACATTTTACAGCAGAGTCCATGAAAACCTTGTTCAGAGATGTTCCGCCTGACGCGATCTTTGAGTCTTGAAAGAGGTTAACATTTTTCATCGGATCTGAGATTTTACAGTGGAAAGATTTTTAACAAAGTTTTGGATGAGTTTTTTCCTTTGACTGTCTGCTGACTTCTCTTCTGCTCTATTGCCTCAGTTACCATCCGTCGTCTCCGTGTTGCCTCAGTTACCATCCGTCGTCTCTGTGTGTGGAAAATCCACCCGTTTGTTTCCTGTTTAGTATTGACGATGCATTACTTCTTGTTATGTGTGTTTATTTATTTATGTATTGTTGTGTCATACCATGGCTAAAAGACTCGAGGGATCATCTGGACAGCCGAAGTACTTGAATAGTATGGTACAAATGCATCAGCTAGGGATGAGAACAATACGTGTGTGACCGTTTTTGATTACCGTGCCATATAGGCAGCCGCACTCCGACTTAAGGGATTTTGGAGACTGAAAATGTTATGCTAGAAGCTTCGTAGGATGAAGACAATCCCCGTACAACTATGCAGAGCATAACAACATTTTGATGTAGCCTTGGTGTTCTAGCCTGTGTCAATTGGTCTGACACAGCCTTAAGCCAAGGCGGTGTGTGTTGTTTATATTTTGTGTTTGTTTTCGGTAACACTTATATACATGTCCATTTCAGTCTTTTTTTTTTTTCCAAACTGAAAGAAAAAAAAAAAAATATGGACTAATTTCATGGGGCTGTTTGGCTTGAACAACTTAAGCCTCTGACGGAGTCTTTTACAAGGAATGCTGAGTAATTTGCACGAAGCGCTAATTTGAACAACTTCAAAAGGATACACAGAGACCAGGCTTTGCTTTTACAACACTTGCATCTTGTTTACAGTCATCATTGTTGTCATCATTATCATCATCTCATGGGTGTCACAGAAATATGCTCGGGCAACATGTGAATGCTGTTGTGGCCAGGAGGCGCTGTAACTCTCTCTCCTCAGTCATGCATGATCAGTTGGCTATGCTGTGTCCAGTCCATCCCTGGTGTCGTCCAGCCAGGGTTTCCTATGCCTACCTCTGTGACGTTTGCCTTCTGCGGTATCCTGGAGGATGGTTTTGGGTGAAGAACTGTGGCATGGGACAAGGCTTTACCAGTCAAGGTTCCGGTGTTTGAATCTGGCTCTAGCTTGCCTGCATGATACTGATTTCATTTGTTAGTGCTGCTTGTATGGGATGTGCAAAAATAGCATGAAGCACTTGTGTTCAAATGCTTGAAATTTTTTTTTTCTCTCTCCAGATCAGTGCTAAGTGTCCAGCTGTAGATCTGTAGAGAACAGAGACAGCCAAGGACTTGAAGAGTTTCAGCTTGACTGAAAAGCTGTTTTTGCTCTTCTGGATTGTGCTGAGTCTTGTCAGGACAGCTGCAGCCAAACTGAGTCTTGTTTTGATGTCTTTTGGCAAGTTGTGCTGGGCTGCCATGTTGGCCGAGTGTGAACCCAGGATGATTTAAAACTGTCAGCTTTTTATCATCTCTGTTCATTCAGGTTTATGGAAGTTGCTGGTTGTTGAGCACAGGTGTTCACCATGATTTGACTTCTTTCCTGAGCTAACTTCCTTTCCCATATACATTGCCGTTTTCTCCATTTTGGTGGTAAGATCTTGCTCTGATTTGCTTTTTCCCCCAGTGAGGCTGATGTTGTCTGTGAATTGTAGCGAGCAAACTGGCTCTCCTCCAATGGAGATGGATATCTGGAAGTTACAAAGCATCTGGAGAGGAGAAATCCCTCTCACACTCCAACTGTGATGTTTGCAAAGTCTCAGCAACTGTTGTTCAGAACTCTGCTGGTTGAGTTTGCACACATCTTCTTCTTTACATGGCTGTATGGCTTTGAATCTTGGCACCTTGAAATCAAGTCAAGAGAAGTATGATGACTTTGATAAGGATATCAAACGCTTGCGAAAGATAATGGACGAATAATATAGTGACTTTATTTCCAACAGGGATTTGGAAAATGGTCATGGCAAGTTTCGGTTCCACTACAACCTCCAGGCGATTCTTGGGCTGGTTGGATAACATTGGACAGCTCCTGCCATCAAGACTGGTGAATCAACTGCTGTGGTGGACCTCAGGGAGAAGGAAGAGATTACCCATGATCTGTCACTTTTTTGTGGAGAATGGCTTGCCACCACCAGACAGTCCTGTTCTGGGCTGACCTTTCCAGCCGGTTCCCTGTGGAATCCTGGAGGTCTTGAAGAGCCGGTCTGAGGTTGGCCTGGAGGTCTTGAAGAGCTGGTTTGAGGTTGGCCTGGAGGTCTTGAAGAGCGGGTCTGAGGCACACTGGAGGTCTTGAAGAGCCGGTCTGAGGTGGCTTGGAGGTCTTGAAGAGCCGGTCTGAGGTAGGTCTGGAGGTCTTGAAGAGCCGGTCTGAGGTTGGCCTGGAGGTCTTGAAGAGCCGGTCTGAGATATCCCTAGAGATCTGGAAGAGCCTCTCTGATGTACATCTGGAGGTCTTGAAGAGCCTGTCTGAGGTACACTGGACCTCTTGAAGAGCCATTCTGAGGTAGGCCTGGAGGTCTTGAAGAGCCGGTCTGAGATATCCCTGGAGATCTTGAAGAGCCTCACAGGTGTACATCTGGAGGTCTTGAAGAACCTGTCTGAAGTACATCTGGAGGGTTTGAAGAGCCTGTCTGATGTACACCTGGAGGTCTTGAAGGGCTTGGCTGAAGTACATCTGGAAGTCTTGAAGAGCATGTCTGATGTACACCAGGAATCTTGAAGAACCTGTCTGAGGTACGTCTGGAGGTCTTGACAAGCCTGTCTGAGGCACACCTGGAGGTTGTGATGAGCCTGTCTGAAACACACCTGGAGGTTTTGAAGAGCTGGTCTGAGGTAGGCCTGGAGGTCTTGAAGAGCCGGTCTGAGGTACACCTGGAGGTCTTGGTGCCAGGCGTTCTCAGGACAGGGTCCCATTCTTTTGCCTTGAGGGGTTTCAAGCGAAGGACCGTCTTGGAATGCTGCTACATCAACTGCATAGCACGTTACCATTATTCAGACCCAGTATTCTCTGGAGGTTGTGGATCTTTTCCATGCCCGAGTCACTGATGCTGATAGTGTCCAGCCAGTGGATGAGGATCCCTCCAAGACAGCTGTTGAGAAAACCCTGTGTCAATTTTTTTGGTGGGTTTCGGTCCTCAAGTTTGTGTTCCTGACAGCAATACAGATACGATGTTGAAAAGGTGGTTTTGTCTTCCAACTAGTGGACAAGATCAACCAGCGAGGTCTAAAAAACATAAAGAGAAACTTAATATCAAAACGATGAACTCTGACTAGTCCAACTGGTAAAGTCTTGTTGGATGTGTTGTAAGGAGCAAGACCCTGAAGAAGTAAAAGCATACTCCAGATCTTTCTGTGTTTTCTGTCTGCAAGGGAGGAACATTGTGTGGTGGTTTTTGATGAAGTTTTGTTGTCTGAAAGGAAGGTTGGAAGGAAAGGAAAAGAAGAAGAAGAAGAAGAAGAAAAAAGAAAATATGTGAATTATATCCCTTGAGGCTAACTTGAAATGCTCCAGCATAAACAACATGCAGCACATTGATTTTCTCTTGGTTTGATGTGAATGAATTGTCTTCGGACTCAATGGTGGATAGGAGCAGAAACACATAACGTATGAAATGGATTGATTTTCTTGTATGAGTGCACGCTTTTTTTTTTTTTTTCCGTTAGCAGGAAACATCATTCTTGTTTTGTTTTTTTTCTTTTTGAAAGTTTATTTATTCTTGGTCTTTCTTCTAGGAATGAAGGAGAAAAAAAAAAAAGAAGAAAAAAATGATTCATATGTGACGTTGGCAGCGTTGATGTATGATTGTGAGCTGTATAAATGATCTATCATAACTGGCTTTTTTAAGATTTTTTTTTTTTCATTGAGAAGGGGAACGGATGCCGCTTTCATGAAGTAAAGCAGCCTTTCTCATTAGATGTGAGCTGACGTGTGTTTGTGTATGTCTGTGAATGTTGTTTTGATGGAGTCTGTGATGAGCTCCCAATGATTAAATTGTTTTGAAACTTCAAATGTCTGCATCTGATCCCTAGCATCCATATTATGGCCACTTGCAGATGTTTTCAAATTGTGTGTGTGTGTGTGTGTGTGTGTGTGTGAGAGAGAGAGAGAGAGAGAGAGAGAGAGAGAGAGAGAGAGAGAGAGAGAGAGAGTGTGTGTGTGTGTGTGTGTGAGAGAGAGTGTAGTAGTAGTAGTATAGTAGTAGTAGTACATTATTTTTGTCTTTTCACAAAATTATGTGATATTAGACAAGTGTGTGTGTGTGTGTGTGTGTGTGTGTGTGTGTGTGTGTGTGTGTGTGGGCGCGTACACATTTGTCACATTTTTTGAAAAGTATGATTTTTGCTCTATATGATTTTAGGTTTTATAGCATTTTGTTATTTAATGAATGACTTATGACTTGTATTCATTTCTTTATTTCATGTATCATGCCACCAAAGTGTTTTTTGAAATACTCAGATAATGACTTGCTGTTTACAATCACAGAGGCATACATACATGAATAAAAATGCGTACTTACGATCTTGAACTCTCGTGCTCTCCCCACCTCTCCCCTATTCACACACACATACATACGCACACTTACACACACACTCTCTCTTACACTTTTTGTCTGTCTGTCTGTCTGTCTGTCTCTGTCACTTGGAATCTTGCCAGTTTCTGCTCTGTTCTAAAATGGTACAAATCCACTAGTCTGAAATGACCACTCCATAAACCCTCACAATACTCATGACTTGGAAGTGCTGGAAACCCTTGGACCTGAATCTTCCTCCTTTTTTTTTAAAGTTAATAATTAAGAAATATGTTTTAGTGGGGGAAATAACGATAAGAAATCTGAATCTTAATCCACAACACATGTGATGAGGTCATGGTCACTAGGAGTCAACAGGGTTTAGTTAGCTTTGTTTGGAACTTCATGTTCGCTGGCATGTTGTCTCTTCCCTCCCTGTCTGTGTGGCGGACTGTCTCTTTGAGAAACAGATAGTCACACGCATGTGCGTGCTCACACACACACATACACACACACACACACACACGCTCACACGCTCACACACATGCTCACACACACACACACACACACACACACACACACACACACACACACACACACACACACACACACACACACACTCCACCTCTAGCTGGCTTTAAGGTTTGGCCACTGATGATTTATCTGCTCATAATTGCTTTTGGAAAGCATCTTGCCTCAGAGAGCCCTGAAGGAAGCGCTGAAAATAATCATTCCTATTGATAATTATTTTTTCTTCTCCATGATTTGCTTTTTTAAGTGATGGTTTCTCCAGTTGTTTTGGTGTATTTTTCTGTTCAGTGGTGCATGGTAATGTACTTCTGCTTGATCCCAGTTCTGTACATTTCGTATGGAATTGTACAAAGGCTTTTATTCCCGCAGAAGTTCAGCATGCAGCCCCGGGGTGTCATCTGTCTGTCTGTGTTCTCTGTGTTCCCAAGAATCCACAGGCCTTGTACATAATTTATACCCGTTTTGGGGCCATTTAGAAGGGTAATAGGCAGACCTTGGCATTTTATGGTTCTGTTGTTCCATGATCTAGATTCGGTATGGAGTAGGGAAGAGGGGTGTGTGTGAAGAGTGGGGGGGTGGGGGCTGGGGAGGGGAGAGAGTGTGAGAGAGAAAAGGAGGGTGTGTGTGTGTGTGAGAGAGAGAGAGAGAGAGGAGAAAGAGAGATTGTAAGGGGTGGGTGGATAATGGAGGAAGGGAAGGTATGAACATGGGAAAGGACCTGCAGATGATAGAATGAGAGTTGTTTGCATAATGCATGATCCAGCTCTATACATCTAGGAAAATATGTATAAGGTCAGCATGGCTGCTGAAGTGCATAAACCAGATTATGTACTGATGTTGTGAAACTGCTGAGGTGATTTAACACGCAAAAATTGGGGGAAAGGGAAAAGAGGAGAGAAGAATGGGGAGAGAGGGTGCAGAGGGAACAAAGAGGAAGATGGCTTTTGAAAGGGTAAAGATTTAAAAAAAGAAAATAAAAGTTTGAAGAGCACCCCCACCCCCCCAAAAAAAACTATGAAAACCCCCCCAGAAATGCACTAACCAGGAAACATACAAATAGCAACAAAAAAAGAGAAAAAACCCACCAAACACAAAAAAATGCTGCTTTTTTTTATGGACTTAATCCAGTGTTATTTCCATGGGTAATTTGAAAGAGAAATCCTGGCAGAAGTGACAGCAGTGTTGATAAGCATTGGCAGAGGAAAGGTTAAAAGGCAGATACAAGCATCTGATGTTTATAGGTCAGAAGCGAAAAGAGGATATCTTTTCTCAGGTCCTTCAGGGAGTCAGGAGCGATCGCATCATCAGCTTTACTGAGTTTACTGGGTTGAATAAACAAGATTGTTCTTTAATGTAGACACTGGCAGCCTCCTGACTTAGTCTTTTTTGTACACAGGTGTGTGTGTGTGTGTGTGTGTGTGTGTGTGTGTGTGTGTGTGTGTGTGTGTGTGTGCACGTGTGCGTGGGTGCGTGCGTGCATGTATGCAAGTGTGTGTGTGTGCGTGCGTGCGTGCACATGTGTGCGTGCGTGCGCGTGTGTGTGTGTGTGCGTGTGTGCGTGTATGCCTGCGTGTGTGCTTGCACAGATGTATTCATTAGTGTACATATATGTATGCATGTGTGTGTCTGTGTCTGCACGCATGTTTGTGTGTGTGTGTGTGTATGTGTGTGAACGTGCGCATGTGTGTGTGTTTGTGTGCAAGCAACAGAGACAGACTAGATGACAAGACAAAATTCCTTATTTACGAGGATGATAGATGAGGACTGGACTGCTTTTTTTACATCAAGTCCTTGCCGTGAGGAGGGTCAGCAATGCAAAATGAGACAAGGCAACAAATGTAGAAGCACAAAAAAACGGTTTTAGAGAGAGAGAGAGAGAGAGAGAGAGAGGGGGGGGGGGGGACAGGAATGGTAGATGTGCAGGGAAGGGCCAGAGGGAGAGAGGGAGGGAGGGAGGGAGAGAGAGACGAGAGTGGGTTTGGGGGGAAGAATTGAAGAAACAAAAAATACCCAGGAAAATGCAAGAAGTATGCGAGAAGTGTGAAGACAATCTATTTTAAAGCAAAGAGAGAGAGAGAGAGAGTCATTTATATATTCAAATCTATTATAATTTCTACCCCGCCTGATAATTATGTGTGTGTGTGTGTGTGTGTGTGTGTGTGTGTGTGTGTGTGTGAGGGAAAGACAGAGTTTGTTAGTTTTATGGATGGGGGGGGGGGGGGGGGGGGGGGGGGGAGGGAGAGGGAGAGAGAGAGACAGACAGACAGACAGACAGACAGCAGCCCACCACTCAGCCAGCCAACCAGACACATAGGGTAAAATGTGAATTGAATGTAGGACTTCATGTACTGATGAAACATGACTGCAAGTGAAGTGATGCAAAATGATGAATATCTGTAAAGTAGGGTGTATTTACCAGATGGAGGGATTCGAGACAAGCATATATCCTGGATGCCATAAAGTGCAGCCTGAAGTGAAGGGATGCAGGACATGATAAAATGTTTATCATCTGAAACATTGATTTGTGTGTGGCAGCGTGTGTGTGCCTCTGTGTGTGTGTGTGTGTGTGTGTGTGTGTGTGTGTGTGTGTGTGTGTGTGTGTGTGTAGAGAGAGAGAGAAAGAGAGAGAGAGAGAGAATGTGATGGATGTGGTGCACTTGCTTTCTCTTTGTGTATCATTTGACCAAGTTTTATGTGATATTGTGTGAGAAAACCAAGGTGTTTTTTTTTGTGTGCTCAGTTTGAAGCTTTGCATCCTTGTTGTATTGTAAAAATTGCAAGGGGGGAGGGAGGGGGGAGAAAAGCAAAAACAGAAACCAAATTATGTAATTAGTTTTGATTTTATAGCAATTTGAAGTTAGGCATTCGTCAGAAGTGAGTGTATGAAAAAATTGCATGTTAACTTTTATACTTTCAAAGAGACCTGGTGTCATATGAACATTTTCACTTTTCAAGAGTTTGATACCAAAAAGAACCACTAGGTTTTGAGGAACGCAACATTCCTTTACAGGCCTGTCACCAACAAAGTTCTGTGAAAGCTAATCTAGGGCAGTTTAGGATTAATTGTAACTGCATTGTAGCCTGGCTTTGCCCGGTCTGTGGGGCTCCTTTCACTGCATCACCA
>JADBJO010011991.1:0-15000 GCA_016801955.1 Conus betulinus
CCTTACTTTCTTGTTACAGGCCAAAATTTCGATTACTTCACTTTGCTCTGGGTGGTCAAAGTATTCAGGTTTAGTATTTACTGTTGTTGTCAATGTTGCATATTTCATGTTTAAAACACACAGACACATTCGCACACACTCATACACATGCATGTATGTACATAAATACTCACACACGCACACACGCATGCACGCACGCACTCACACACGAACGTACACAAATGAACACACATACAAACTGCACTCATTTAACCGCATGCATATGCATTCACACATGTGCGCACACACACACTGAAGCTCATGCACACACACACACACACACACACACACACACACACACACACACACACACTAACGAAAAAAACGTTCACACACATGTGTGCGCACGCATATACGCATATGCATACATGCATGCATGTTATACAGACATGCATTCGGATGCATACACAAATACACACATACATGAGTATGCGCACACACACAGAGGTACACTCATGCATACACACACACACACACACACACACACACACACACACACACAAACACACACACACACGCACACACGCACGTGCACGTGCACACACATATGCATGCAAGTACACAAATACACAAAGGTACACCCACACATACACACATGTGCATGGACATTTACCGCTGACAACCCGTCCTGCTGACAGATCCACGCAATTATGTCCGCTGTACTTTATTTTTGTAGCCATGCTGTTTGACCACCCAAGTATAAGGGACGCTACTCTGTCGAAATCATCACGGTTTGTCTTTACTGACGGGTCTGTGTAACCTCTTTAGTCTGTGCTGACTCTATCAAAATATTGCACTTCTTTGTGCCACTAATGCGATGCCAAACTCAAGAATATCGTCAGTTTGACAGGACAAAATTCCACAGGGCCCAAGTAGTCAGACTTCGCTTTGGGTTCGGTCTTTAACCTTGGATTGGCGTTATAGAATTCTCAATGATGATAATTATGATATTATCAATAATGATGATAATTATTATCATTGTTGTCAGCGTTATTACCAATCAAACCAAGGTTACCTGTATTTGTTACTCTTCGTCCGTGTTTGATAACATTCAAGATAGGAAAGGCTGTGCCAGTCCTGAATAAAATTAATATGTGTTTGTTTATTTCTCATTAAAATGTTTGTTCATTTCTCAGTTGTTGCAATGTAGATGTGTCAGACACGGGTTTGTGGGCAAATGTTTTTTGTTTTGTTTGTTTTGTTGGTTGGTGGTGGTTTTTGTTGATGTTGTTTGTTTGGGGGGGGGGGGGTCCCTTGTTTGTTCTGTATATTCTGTGTCGTCGTTTCTGCTAAGCGATTCGGTGTCTCGAGCAGCATTCGTTTGGAGTTACGACCCTTCACTGTCTGGCTAATCTTGATTCCATGACGACACGGAGACAGTAAATCAGAGGAGTTGCGTGTTCAGGCAGGCATGTCGTGGATGAGAATTATCAAGTATTATAATGAGGCGGGATTTGAGGTACTGGACTTTAGCGCTGTTTGGTCCCCCTTCTCTCCTGCGAGTAAACTAACTTTGTTAGACATTCCAGCCGAAATGATGTTTCAGCATTGGGTACGTAAACAAAAAGGTAGTTTCTTACAGTTTGCAACAGTAGTGTTCAGTTGTAACTGGATGCTGTTCAGAACTATTCGTCAAACGTAACGGACTGCTAAGGGTAGTACGGGAAGGAATGGGATAAAGGGATGAGGAGTGTATGGAGATTATGGAGCCGGGAAAACGGGTGGAGATGGCGGATCCCATCAGGCCATACACATCCACGTGCAGCCCAGTCAGTTACCTCCCATTTCTTTGATTGGCACGAGAGAAGACTGGACAAGGAGAAGACTGGGCAGCATGATGGCAGAGTCAGACGGTAGGGGAGGGCACTGACCACTACCGCGTCGTGGCCGTCACTCATGGCACTGAAAGCTGCGGCTCCGTCAGTGCGTGGTCACGTGGTCAGGATGGAGTGACAGTGCCAGACTGGCTGAGGACCGTGCACAGTGGAGCCCCTTGACTGCCTCATGCGTCGCAAGATGTGGGAGTATCCAAGTCTAAGTGACTAGGATGGACCACAAAGACAGCAGCCGGACAGGACAGGCGAATTTGTCCCCGGGAAAGCATGTCTTTGTTCATTTGTGCCAATTGCCCATTCATCAGACCTCGATTTCTCCCCAGTTCCTTCACGGACCAAACAAACTTCGGAGTGTCGAAAATTAAAGAGCTCGACGCCAACTTTTCAATGGTTCTAAATCGGATTAATGGATCTACGTACTAATTTAGTCATTTAAGTTTAAAGCCCCTTTGTAGAGGCAGATGAAACAGGTTTCTTGCAGAAAACCCAGCTTTTACAAAACGGAACAATCCCGACCAAAGTGTAATACTACCGTTTGATAGCGGGGTGCGGAACACATCCATCGACGGGCAACATGTAAGCTTATAGTTTCCCCAATTTCAACGAGTGAAGAATTTATTCAATAAGACTGCCAGAAAACAACGGTGCTAACAAAGAAAGCCGGTCCCATTCACTGCTGCCGAACGCGTACACACTGGAAATAGGTTTATATCATGAACGATCTTTGATTGGGTAGTCAGAACATTCAAATAAATGTTCCACGGGTCGACTGTATTGACGATAGTAAAACAGATAAAAAAAAAATGTCGATGTAAGAAAAAAAAAGACAAAAAAACAAACAAACAAAAAAAGAAACAAACATACCCGTAAGGACTAGTTCACGATTGAGTTTTGATCAAACTGGCTGGAGGCTCAGGTACTGTCATTTACAAATAATTGTTTCCAATCAAGTGTATTTATATGTTCGATACACCTATGGGCGGGCACATAGAGATGCCTGTGCACATTAAGATGGCTGTGAAATGGACGAAGGGTTCACTCAAGACAATTAATATGCTGGTATCATACCTGACGTGATCTTTGAGTTTCTAAAAGAGATTAACATTTTCCATCTAAGATTTTACGGAAGAAAGATTTTTAACGCAGTTTCTGGGTGTGTTTTTAGGTGTATTTTAAACAAATGCATGAATTTTTTTTTCTTTTTTTTTTTTTTTTTGTGTGTGTGATGAATTGCGGGTTGATTTTAATATGGCGACAGTTCTAAGATGCCTTTGTGTTCGGCTGGGCTATAAGCAACATTACCTTACCATTACTTCAAGACATTATGATGAGCGGCATTTAGACATGACTGTGAAAAGGACAACGCACTTTCAATAATCCGCCAACTATCCGCCTTCAAGCTTTAAGCCGATCTACCAGATCGGCTGGTTCATCAAGGGACATAACTGCTCCTGAACAGAGGTAAATCAGACTACAGGATGCAACTCATAACAGCCTTAAAGTAGCATCCCCATGGGTGTACCAGCCCGTATTTCATGACTGCAGACCCACCGGCGAAAAAACACCACCCCCTCCAGCTGTCGAGCACACCCCACAGACCCAACCACCCCTGCCCACGGACAGATGAAGACAGTGCCACTCCACACACACAGCCAAGCTTTCGCCATACGGTCTTATGTGCCCTCAAGAGAGAATCCAAAAGTTGTAGTCTTTCCCACTGTCAACAGGACTTTCCCTGTGGTCAGTGGGTCTTTCTCCTCACCGTCACTGGACCTTTCTCCCAGGGTCAGCCTAGTTAAGGCAAAGAAAAAAAATATACTGAAAGTTCCTGGGCTACCAGTAAACATTTCTTTGGCGACAACTCCCAAAAAAAGCCCCCCAGAAAAAAAAGAAAAAAAAAAGAAGAAAAAAGCGCGATGAACAAAATAGAAGTAACTGCATCATATGTAAATAGAAGTTATGTGAGAAACTCACGACGCGCAAAACACGTCGGGAGTACAAGCGTGGACCATGCAATGACCAGCCCAAGCGAACCCTCTGTTTTACAGTTAGGCTCTAGAGTGACCAACAACTTGACGGATGACTCTCATTAAAGAGAAAAAGAATGATTTTGACTGAAGAAAACCGCTGATGACCACTTTCCTGTGACCACCGACTACTTGTGACAAGTCACTTGACAAAGAGGCGTCCACCGGTTTGTTACACTGGCTAGGACAGCAAAAAATTAGCAAGGCCACTTTTCAAACTCTCATGTGCAGGACAGGCGTAGACCGATTCGGACAGTCACTTTTTGTGCAACGTGTGCGGTCGGCTTTACGGACAGTCCGACAAGGGCTTGAAACCGAGTTGCTCAACCTTTAGTGACGACTGCGGGCCGCATTGTTGTGGCGGCGAATCAAGTTTGAATGGCTGTTTTGCAGTTCCGTCGTCGGTCACGTGAGAGTAGGTCAGTGGGTCTTTGAGTCTCCGTGACGCAGGTACTTTCTCTTCTGGGCGTCTGCCAGGAGACTGTACAGAGCGGTGGACACTCGGTTACATTTTTTAAAGTCGTTGATGCCATCTTCCATCGGTTAGTGGACCCTCACATTCCAAAGTGGATGCCATGATGTTAATCGTATCGGTCACGTGCAAGAAAGGGGGAACGTTGATAACGGAGACAGCAGTGTAGTAATCCCTGACAACCTGGTGTCCTGTGGCCACAGTCAATCAGCTGTGCAAGCTGGCCGGCCAGTCACAAGACTTCTTTGTCCAGGCAGGTGACCACACAGCCTGTCGCTTCAACACGTCAGTCAACGTCGTGTACCTGCCAACAACGTGATCGAGTTTTAGTGGCTGAAATAAGCAGTGTAGACGTCAACTGGGAAGTCGCATGGTGTTAAAGCCGAACGCCTCTTGTTGAGCAGTCAGGGGGGAAAAGAAAAACAGAGAGGGAGAGAGAGACTTCATTCCTGGTATTTACACTTTCCGGTGAGTATTTCTTTGTTTTTCTTTTTCTCTCTGGCCCCGCATCGAATAATTTTTAGCAGCAGCAGCAACAATAACAATATCAATGGTGATGATAACAACAATAATGTTGACGACGATGATGTTGATGATGATGATGATGATGATGATTTTGCAGAAGGAATTGTTTCCAGTTCAGCAATACTAACGAATATTACTGACTTGTGTACTGCAAGCAATGGTTTCATTTCGCTGTCACTCCTGGTGTTCCTACAATTTGTGGAAAACTAAGACGGTGATTCAAAAACACACAGCGACAGTCAGCCCCAGTGACCGTTTTCTTGTTATCCTCCCTACCACCAAAGATAGTTCGTCCTATGGACCACACCACACACCCCCTCCCCCCCACCCCCACCCCCACCCTTCATGTGTCTGGAATGAGTTGTTCCAGAAAGTGGAAGGCGTGATTGTCGACAAGACTCTCTTTCGTTGACAGATACATGAAAGATAAACAGAAAATCTTAGCATGAAAATTTATTTAGTAGTTCGTGGTTCCACTCTTTTGGCTTTTTTTTTTTTTTTACTAAACTTGGAGAGAATTTGTATTCATTGAAAATGTGTGTTTAACATGGAAGAATTTAACATGCTAATCCTTACGATAGATGAATAAACGGCCAGGTCTGTGCCTTTACACGAACTAAAACTATAGATTTTGAATAAGGCGTGTCATGCTGAAACACAATTTCCGACAAGTTTCAAAACAAAAGAGGTTACAAAATCATCTTGTAAAAATTTCAGTTTTTAATCATTATTATTACTTTTATCATTATTATAATTATTATTGTTCTTCTTTTTTGTTTGTTTGTTTGTTTTGTTTTTATCATCATTTCGTGGGACCTCCAACATCCTATTTTTCCCATACTTTTTTTCCGGGGTTTGTTTTTTTGTTTCTTGGCTAGGACCCCATCCGCCTACATTTCCCACTTTTTGTGTTTTCTTATCTTCCGTTTTCTTGGTTTCATTCTTTGCCTTTTTTTTTCATTTGTGTAAATTTCATTAATAGAGAAGGTGCAAGACTGCAACACACACATAACTTTCCCTCATAGAATATTTGTTAAGGACAGGTCATGGTTCAAACGTTTGATCTCTTGATGTGTGGCCAGAATGTATTCTCTGTGAAAACCGAGTACGCATGTGTCCATATGCATGCACTGAGTCTGTGTACGTGTGATACCAGTGCTGCACATCTGTTTACATGCGCGCGTGTGTGTGCGCGCGTGTACCCGTGCGTGTTTGTGTTTGCGCGCACACGCGCGTTCGACTTGCGTGAAAGCGTGCGTGCGGGTGGTTGAGAGCGCGCGAGCAAGCGCATGTGTAGGCCTCTGTGTGTGTGTGTGTGTGTGTGTGTGTGTGTGTGTGTGTGTGTGTGTGTGTGTTATGTTGTAGTAATGCAGAAACAATTCATCGAAATCGAAAATACACGCGCGCGCGCGCGCGCGCGCGCGCGCGCGCGCGCGCGCGCGCGTGTGTGTGTGTGTGTGTGTGTGTGTGTGTGTGTGCGTTACAAATCCGCCTTCAAGAACTCAACAAGTCCGAATGCGGTGTGTGTGTGTGTGTGTGTGCGTGTGCGTGTGTGCGTGCGTGCGTGCGTTACAAATCCGCCTTCAAGAACTCAACAAGTCCGAATGCGGTGTGTGTGTGTGTATGTGTGTGTGTGTGTGTGTGTGTGTGTGTGTGTGTGTGTGTGTTGGACTGTGTTTTACGTGCTCAAGCGATGAGGTGGCTTTGTTCATGAGCACTACACACGAAACCTCGGTATACTGGTGGATCTGAAAGACTGGAACCCTGGCCAGCGCTTATATACAAGGTGATAACGAGAAGGAAAAATGAACAACCCTGCCCCACACAAGGTTCCAATCACGTACCAGGGATTCTCTCACTTCCTAGCTACCTGTGTGATTTCCCTTGACCACCTCCCACTACATTCCCACGGATTCTTTAACAAGCAATCGCCCGCACCATGCCACACCTCCTGTACCTGGACATAATCAACTTTACCCTACACACCAGGTACACATGTAATTGTGCTGTTGTGTATCACAAAGAACACCGAAACGTAACGTCTATTACGAAATGTCATAAAACATGTAAAAAACAGCTGGAAAGTGGGGGGTGTGGGGAGGGGGGCAGTGAAATGCAGGCATTCAATGACAGAATTTGGGATGTTGTAACCATTGTCTCTGGTTAAACCCCTGATAACTCTAATCCACCGAGTCCGGGTTGTCATCATAATCCCAACGACCCACACTGTGAATGGCCATCAAGAGCGGTTCTGCCTGAGCAGGGTCCAAGGGGTCACGTTGATCCCTGATCCATTGGTCCTGAAGACAGCGTGTAGGTCTTGGGATTAGATAGTGGCCCTGCCTGCGCCATGATACAATCTCAAAGCTGAACACTGTGTGTGTCTTATGTTACGACCGTGACTGTCCACTACGTCCACAGCCTGCAACGAGCTGACTCCAATACACGCCGATCAGTGCTAAAGAGCCTTTGTATACTAATCTAAACATCCAAATAATGGGACCCCATGTCCTGAGGAGGCTGACAGGATGTTAATCTCATCAGTCATCAGACGGACGAGGGGTGGACAGTGGTAACAAGACGGACGACGAGGGGTGGACAGTGGTAACAAGACGGACGAGGGGTGGACAGTGGTAACAAGACGGACGAGGGGCGGACAGTGGTAACAGCCAACACTCAAACAGTAAACTCTAAACCCCTGATGAACCATTATCTCTGGTTATCATTAAACTAGGTCGGAGGTCTTGGTATTTTCCCCCATACGGTATGAATCCGTTAATCAGGTCCTTGCCTGGCTCGTCAGATCGCGTGTCACAATCGTGTCGCTGGGAACCACGTGATGGTGTCATGAGACTTCATCTTTGCGATTTGGGCACCACTCACTGAAGACTTCCGTCAGCGATTCACGTGACATTGATGGTCATTGTTAGTCACTGACAGACCGGACAGTTGTAGTGAAAGAGACAGAAGCATCATTCCTGGATCCGGCAGTTTCGCCTGCTTCACTCGTGAGCATTTTTTGAAAATTTAATGTCTTTCTGTGGTTGTTTTCTCTTCTGCCTTCAGTGGGGTCTGATTTATTCTTCCGTATGTTGTAAAAAGTATTTCCTCTCTCTACTTCGTCAGTTTTGTTCTCTCTTCAGCTATACTTGCTATACCCGCCAAGGAAATCAGGTTTTCACCAACGTTATTTGGTTTGATTCTCTGTCGGCAAAATGACACTGAAACAATTGAACCAGTACTAACAAATTTCGGTAGGAAGGTGTTCCCCGAAGATGGGAGTATGGCTGCTTTAATGGCGGGATGAAAAAACGGTCAAACACACAAAACTCCACTCCCTTTGTTTGGGTAGATGGGATTAAATCCTTGCCTGTCTATACAGGGAGTGTCTGCAGGAGCATCAGCCTGCATACGCTTCAGAAGAAAAACAGGTAGGAAGGTGGAGTTTGACCCAGGAATGTACCCTTTCAATTTTGAGGCTGATCCGGATAACGGGGCAGATGGACGACCCGTCAGCAGTTTGACTAAATAGTGACCCAAATAAAAATGAAACATGGTGGAGATTTAGGATGAGACCAAAGAACAAATTCGTTTAAGTTGAATGTGGATGTGCAGAGTGGATTCGGATCAAAAGATAGCTGCTCTTAGCTGCATGAAATTATAGTTGTCAATTGATGCTTTAGTGTATCATCGCAATAATGATAATAATCATGACAACAATTACTATTAATATTGCAGTTGTTGTTCTTCTTAATACAATTGTCATTTATTATCATTATATCAACAACAACAACCACAACAATAGTAGTAAATCATAATCATCATAACAATTATTATTATTGTTGTTATCATTATTACTATTATCATATTGTTATTATCATCACTGTATTATTATTATTATTATCATCATTACTAACATCGTCATTGGTCATTGTGTGTTATCGTTGTTGTTGTGATGATGATGACGAGGATTGATGATGTTGTTGTTGTTCTTGTCGCTGTTGACTGTTATTGTTGTTACTAGAGGTAGTTCTGCATTTGCTTATTTTTTTGTCGTTGATATCATCAGCTGAATTTTTGTGCACTGCAAAAGTTACATCACACTTGTAAATCATAGGAAAGACTGATTAGTTTCTCTATACCTACCTGCAACATATAACATGTATTAGTAATTGATGTGCGCTCTGTTATATGTTCGCAAAGCTGTATTTCATGCCATTCAAATCAATCAGACTGTAACAACAAAGAGGGTCTGGGGGGCAAGGCAAGCTGAAAGAAAAACGAATTTTAACAGGTAAATGAAAGGCTCTCGTTGAATGTAAAGTGGAAAACTAGGCCTGAAATTAAAGCTGAAATTTCATAAATGAGTATATAAAACACAACTAAAATATGATTTCCCGAAGAAAATCAAAGATTACTTTTTATCTTTTTTTTTCGGTTCCAAATTTAATCTACACATTTCTTTATACCTTTTAATCTCCCATACATTGTAGATTGTCTTCTGAAGTGAAGAGAGACTCAAAATTGCCTTCTGAAGTCACTATGAGTTATACTCCTGACTTTGAAGTCACTGGAAACTAGAGCTACTTGCATGAATTCATTTTTGGCAGATGGCTACAGATGTACTTGGTATTAAGAAGCTACAATACAGCTACTCTACAAATGCAGTCTTGGCATTCAATTCGGAATCGCCTCACATGAGGAATGTAATCACTGTAAAAATGTTGTCACTATTTGAAATCTTTTGAAATCTGAAGTTTTCAAACAAACGGAACAGAAAGCCACCCCTGGCATGTTCATCTTCTGTAGCCACAGGCTAAAACTTAATGTTTCTTCGTTTGTATCCTTTTCCGTCGGCCATTCCCATCACCAGCAATTTCGCACCCTTTCTCCACCCTCTCTAGTCATCGCCTTTTGTTAAAAATTAAAAAAAAAAAAAATTAAAAAAAAACGGCATTATGACAATTGTTCCGCAGTCACGGTAACGTGTGGAGCATCGACTTTAAAATGTGCGTATGTCTGTGACGTCGACTCGACCTGAAGGAAGCGGAGCGTTTCGTACCTCCTGCACGGAAGAGCGAGAACAGAGCGCGTTGAAAACTTGGATCGGAATTCAAACGAATAATGAAACCGCTGTCCGAATTAAACCTTTCTTCGAAATTTCGTTGCGCCTAAGATTATTAAAAAAAAAAAAAAAAAAAAAAAAAAAAAAAAAAGAAGAAGAAGAAGAAAAAGACATCGCCGGCGCCAGCCGTTATTCAAAACCGGTACTCCGGCACATGACGGGCACAGTAGCATCCATGTCAGTGTGTGTGTGTGTGTGTGTGTGTGTGTGTGTGTGTGTGTGTTGCCCTCTGTAAGTGTATGTATATCTATCAGTGTGTGTGTGTGTGTGTGTGTGTGTGTGTGTGCAAGCGCGCGTGCATGTGTGTGTGTGTGTGTGTGTGTGTGTGTGTGTGTGCAGGCGCGCGCGCGTGTGTGTTTGCGTGTGGGGGGGTGTACTAGTCCTAGAAGGTGCTAAGATCACTTCCACTAACTCAAAAAAGAATGTTTTAAACATGACTGAAAATGTAGTAATATAAACGCAGATGCACGTCTACATTAGCTCCTGTATACATAACGGAAATTAGTACTTTCAAATGATGTCGGCAGTGGTAAGTGTGTGTTAATAAACAAAGAGATGGTGAAAGGCGCCCTTCAGCAGAACTTGAATGAAACTAAAACAGTTATTTCTGTGCGTTCCAGGATAACCACAGGAGGAGAGATGAGCACCAACACCCAGGACATATCTCACATTGTGAGGGTTTTTAGGACGGTCGATGAAGCGACGCACAAGGTTTTCAGGACCAATGGAAGTACCCGACATCCTGAGGAGGCTGCCGCACCTTTCCGAGGCATCTGTGGACGCTCTTTATCACACGTTCGTACGACGTCGTCTGTATGATCGTGCAGCTATAGTGGCTGTGCGGTACGACAGGGTGGAGAAGTTTGTCACATCGACAGCCGGGAGTTCGCTGAATCTATTGTGCTCATTTTGGGCCGATCTGTTGCTGTATTTGCGCAAGAAGCAAAACTGGCGCTCCATAAAGACATTGATATCGTCTGTCCATTACCCTCTTCCCGATCTCCTGATCAGGTTGTCAAAGCAACCTCTAGGAGACGGGGAAGCTCTGACAGTGTTTGATAGGCTGCTGAGTCGTTGTGGGGTGGAGCACACATCATTGGTAAGGCAGGTGCTGCACGCGGTGATAACGCGTGGGGCTGGTCAACCAGTATAAACTTTTGGTGCACAGTGACAATGACACAGTTAGGGACGTTGTATTGCGTGGTATGACATTGACAGAGGGTCTAGTTTTCTTGGCCTGTGACCAGAAATCGCCCCTGGCAGTGCGTGGTATTTAGATTTCAACGGCTGCCTGTCCGTGGCTGGTGAAGCAGGTCTCTTCACTATGCTCCATCACAATGAGACTGACCGTATTCCCATAAATACCATGGCTATGGCCGTCACCTACAACAGGCCAGATCTTGTTCGTTTTCTGCACAGTGTTGGTGCAGCCAGCAATAATCAGCTCATCGAGCTGGCTGGCTCTCAGGTGCAGAGGGGACCATCGTCTGTAGACCATAAAGATCAGCACTCCTTTGCCCAGGATGCGGCAGGCATCCAGAGATTTTTGACAGAGGCTGCTTCAGAACCCCGTGCCTTAAAAAGTCTGTGTGTGCTGGAGGTGTCCAAACGCCTGGGCTGGGGACGTGGCAGGGAGGCCAGGATTGACGCACTGGAACTTTCCACAGACCTGAAGGATAAACTGAAGTTTAAATACAACGGGCTGCTATTGAAAGACGATAGTGACGAATCTTAATCGTATAGCTGCAAGCATCCGCTTATGTGTGAATGAGCGTTTCTTGCATTGACGCGCTCACGCGCGCATGCAGTTTTGTGTGGGGTGAAACCAGAAATTATTTCAAATCATCTTCCAGCTGGGAATTCCAATTCTGTCTATTACAGGATATAAAATGATCTTGAATTCCAGCATCAATATCCGTTCACCCCCAGCACCCTGATTAAGACATACTATATACCAATTCCATTTACTGTCAATACTCACTTTATATCAGCTGCTGAATCGTACTTTAGTGTGTGTTTATTTACATGTATGAAGTTTTACATTATGACTAAACTGATTTTGTTTTTTATGTTTATATTGTAATTTCTCAGAATTGAAATACTAAAGTATTCTTGTATCTTTCCTCTCTAAAATTGATGAATTAACATGTCATATGCTTATGTACATAATTTTTATTTGATGCATTTTTGTGAAAGATTGAATGTAAACGGAATATCTTCCAGAACATCGAATGTCATTATGTTTTGATGAATGCTATGGAAGATTTAAAAATCGTTGAATAGCTAATGCATGTACTTTTCCCCATTTGAACAAGATATACTCAGGCCCTAATATCTCTATTGCTTACATTAAAATGTGTTTCTATCTCTATATATATCATATTCAAAACTGAGAAAAAAAACTGCATTTTTTCATAGCTCTTAGAATTTCCGTCACACACTATTCCTTCACTGTCTTCAAACATCCAGCATGTAAAGTTGGCCCCGCTGTAACATTCGCTCCTAAGTATCTTTATGCCTTAGTTACCCTTGTTCGAGTTTCAGCACTGAAACCATCTTTCTCTTTGAGAAAAGCAGCCACCTACACGAAAACTGTGATATTTATCTTATCTCGGTTAACGCTTATTTGCAGTTTCTCTGCTCCAAACTTCAATTCGTCAAGCTCATTCCCTTAAAACCAGCAGCAGTATGAGAGATCACAATAAAACCGTACGAAAAAAAAAGAAGAAGAAGAAAAAGACATTCAAACAGTTCCAAGGATTAGCTGAAACTTCTAGGGCTGGTTCTTTTATTCTAAAAAAAATATAAAAACATGCGGACTCAGACTGCAGCCTTGTTTCACGCTACGGCATTATGAATAGGCCTCAGAATAGTATGTACGCATTTACGCATGCATACACTAAGTGGTTCGTATATACCACGAAGCCATGCACAGATTCCTAACGGCTAGTTTTTTTTTGTTGTTGTTTTTTTTTAAATGAATGCCATTATACATTTCCAAATAGCAAGTCAAACGCCATTTATAAGTCAACAAAGGCGACGTACGATTTGGTATTCATCTTCAGAAATGTCTGTACCTATGTGTTTGGAATGAAAATTTAGTGTAGCGTGTTGTAGTTTGCTCTAAACCAGGCTTGTTTTTCTGTTATCTTTTCCTGCCCTTCTGCAATACTTGTGATTTTCTTTAAATGATGTAACTTTACACGTCACACATTTCACGAAAACACCTCTGTAACTAGTTGCATCTATATCCTCCGATTCTATGTAGATCAGCGTAAAAACTGATTTGGACCACTCTTAACTGAAATGTTCTATGATACGATACATTATGTAATGAAGCAGAAAAATTAACAGATTCAACTATGCGTTTTAAAACCTTAGTGACTATTTTATTTGATCCAACACTCTCTTTCCATTTTTAAGATGCCTGATACTCGACTTTATTCCGTCTGCTATGATGGAATAATTAAAGACTCGCTCAGCTTTCGTCAGAGCTAACGTCTTCTGTGTATGTAACATCGTGTTAATTTTCCAATAAATTGAAGACACATGAGAAAAAAGCGAGTCACTGTTGTGAACTTATTTCATTTTAGATGATAGCTTTTCTTTGAACTGATATTGTTCTCAAAGAGAACCTTGTTCATCTATCTAATTTTCTAAGTTTGGTAGTTTACTTTCACATGAGAGAGAGAGAGAGAGAGAGAGAGAGAGAGAGAGAGAGAGAGAGAGAAATTCTCAAGGTTCTTTCAGTACAGGTCCCCTTCATGCAATTCTGTGCTAAAACTTCTGCTCTGCTCTGTTCTCTCTCTCTCTCTCTCTCTCTCTCTCTCTCTGTGTGTGTGTGTGTGTGTGTGTGTGTGTGTGTGTGTCTGCTATTTTTTTGTTTGCTTGTTTGTTTGTTTTTGTTTTCGAGGTTTCTTTCCCCTGTTCTGATTTAGAAAGTCTTTTAACCCTCAATTGCTGTGTTGCGAATTGTGATGTTCAGTTCAGGCCATGGTCATCTCGCAACTGGACAATGAGATTACAGAACGGGGCAATGTGGCTGTAGGTTGCCCAATGTTGGATGTCAATAGGACCGTTCCATGTAGTATTGTGGCACTATGATGTCTTTGATTCATTTTGTTTTACACTTTTATGTACACACTTTTTGAAATAAATCAGTAGAATCACTGTCATTCTAGAGTGCGCGCGTACGTGTGTGTGTGTGTGTGTGTGTGTGTGTGTGTGTGTGTGTGTTGTGTGTGTGTTTACACTCGCGTGCCTACTTGTGTGTGTGTGTGTCGGTATGTGTGTGTATGCCTGTGTACGCGCGTGTGTGTGTGTGCGCGCGCGAATTTACGTGTTTGAGAATGTCCGTGCGTGTGTGTGAAAATCTGAACTTCATTTTGAAATTGAATAAGCAGAATCTGCTTTTTCCCCTATCAAGCCATCTGCAAAATCAAGGTAAGGTAGCGTAATGTTACTTATAGCCCAGCCGATCGCAGGGGGCCACATCAGGGCTGTCACCGCGTTGAAGTCAACACATGTCATCATTTAAAAAAAAAAAAACAAAAAAAAAACACCCATCGCTTTAAAACACACCGGAAATTTTGTTTAAAATCTTTCGCTCCATAAAATCTTAAGATCAGATGAAAAAATGTTCCAACTTTTTCAGAAATTCAAAGACTACATCAGGTGGGACATCTCTGAGCAAGGTGTTCATGGAGTCTTCTGTAAAGTGTTTGTCTCACAGCACGCACATCACAAAACGAAGTGAACAGCATGGAAATGACAATGTGATACAAACACATGCGAATGAAATAATATATGGCACAATATCTACACAGTCATGAGCCGGCCGAATGTTCTCCACTCCTTTAGGCAGAGTAAGGGTAATTTTGCTGATGTTGAGATTAGTTTCCTTGGATTCTTTAAGTGTGTGCGAACCCCGGCATCGCCGATAAGGATACCCCGAGTTCGCGTGCCCAGGGGTTGAGT
>JADBJO010011991.1:17500-27500 GCA_016801955.1 Conus betulinus
CAGGCTCATTTTGTGCAGACAGAGCGCAACCCTGAATTCAAAGGCGTTGACGGTGAGGACTAGTTCTGTAAGTTTTTTACCAGTTTAGCTGTGGATGGGTATCGTTAGTTAGGGAACCGTTTGTGAAGGAAAAAAAAATCTCGTGTCTTCAGTCCATCAGCGTGTGATAGAAGAGAAACGATATAAGTTGTGTTTTTGGGGGGTGTTGGGAGGCTTACCTAACACTGGTACGCCCTCACCTGGAGTATTGCTCATCAGTGTGGAGTCCGTACAAAGCAGGCCAGAAGAAAAAGATCGAAATGGTGCAAAGAAGAGCAGCCCGATACGTATGCAACAAATATGATTGGACCAGCAGCGTAACAGCCATGCTGCAAGATCTGGAATAGGGAACCCCTTGAAGCACGAAGAAACAGGCAGAGGCTAACCTTCGTGTACAAGATCGTCAATGGCGCTGTGGACATACCCCCTGGGCAAATTCCTCAAGAAAGGACCTGCCAAAACCAGATCAAACCACAAACACAGATTTGCTCATCTCGGCACTTCCTCTGACCCATACAAGTACAGCTTTTTCCCATCAACCATCCCAGCCTGGAACTCCCTGCCTGCAGCAGCAGCAGAGGCTCCCTCCTTGGTATCATTCAAGAGGGAGCTGAACAAAATCCCAGCCTAGATCCCTATCTCAACTAGCCGAACGGTAAATGAAGGGCAGGGTTGTGCGGTCCAGGTCATGACCCGTGGGGGTCGCCACGATTACCGGGTAAGCCTCCCCAGGTGCTAATTAGGCTAGTTGAGTCCCCCTTTGTTTGTTGGGTTTTGTTTTTTTTTTTTTTTTTTTTTTTTGTTTTTTGCCTGCCGCGACACGCTGCCCCGGAGCTGAACTCAGGGGTATGCGGTTGGGGTACTAAGGCGACTTTACATCTCTTTAGCTATCTTTACGTTGTCCCTATAAGATCTTTGTTTATTTCATCTTACGCCACTGTGCACACAGGTCAGTAATAGTCAACAGTGATATGACGGCTGACGTACAAATTGGCTTTGCACTATGTGCGATGAGATATTTCTGTAGGACAACCACCGTCAGAGACAATAGGTTAGCCAGGTGTGTGGGTTTTGTGCAGTAAGCAAATATCGCTTGTTTGGTGCCTGACACTATGAGGAGCTTGACCGTCTTCGGTAAGTTTTTGTTTGATTTCCTGGTTGACTGTGGTTGAAGTGAATTTTTGTTGTTGAGGGAGCGGTGATGTTGTGAGTGGTGTGTAGAAAACGGTGTCAAGACTGTTGTCCGTGTGCTTGCGGCATGCACAGCTGTTTGTCCCAGACCCCAACGGCGCCGCCCTTGTCTGCTGGTTTATTATCATTAATTCCATGGTAAGAGAGACAGAGCGCGCGCGTGCATGCGTGCGTGCGTGTGTGTGTGTGTGTGTGTGTGTGTGTGTGTGTGTGTGTGGCGAGAGAGAGAGAGAGAGAGAGAGAGTATCCTCGAATTAAAAATGACACAAACAGTAAATGCACAGAGAAGGGGAGACAGACAGACAGACAGATTGGAGCAAGAGGGGTGGTTGGTCGGCTTAGGGGGGGGGGGGGGGGGGGGGGGGGGGGGGGGGGGGGGGGGATGTCAGTCTGTCAAAAAAAAGATCGTTTCGGTTCGTGCACCACCACCGATTCATATATCAAAATAGCCTTTTTTTTTTTTTTTTTTTTTTTTTTACTTTTTTTTTTTAAACAACTGTTTGTAGAGACTCAACTTACTTTAAATGGAACGACTCGAAGTAGATTGTATCTAAAACAGCCTTGATGAAAGTTTCGAAGACAAGCCTTTAAACACGCTGTTTAGTTCTGCTATAAAGATGTCTCAACCGTGCCCAATTTGAACCGGTATCAGACCCGTGTTATGACGTTGAAGAGATTCCCATTCCAGTAGGGCGGACAAGACAAAAGTCGTATGAAATTTATCTAACGTCATTGAAGATTGTCTTTCTATCGATCCACCATGCTGTTTGCAGGAAAAGTCGCGTACTTGATTGCTGGCTTTTTTTTTTATTCAGGGATGTGCACATGGGGTCCCAACTGGTTAACACAGTGACTGTGTTTTACCTGGAATATGCCCGTTTTTGACTGAAAGCAAGTATTTCCTGGCATTGCCCCACAAAGCAGAAATTGTGTGGATTTACTGTGTTTTACTAAACTGTTACCGAATCACACGTGGAGCTACTTTCTCGTAAATCAGCGATTATTGACCTCTGAGTTGCCATATTTGGAAGTAAGATGTGTCACGAAGCGTTCATTATGATGACAGATTAAAAATGTTATTATTGAAAAAAGAAGGTACCTTGTTTCGTCACGTGAGGGCAGTATGGCTGTCAAGGGATTCTTCAAGTCGGGCAGCTCTGGCAGTGTGTTCCATATGCTGCTGAGTCGTCGTCGGGCAGAGCGGGTCAAGCAGGGACTGAGCAGTGTGATGATGTAAGGTCTGGTTGACCAGTATAAACTGTTGTTCTACAGTGACAGCTAACTGATTGGAGACGAGCATTATCAGAAAATAATAGTAACTTATTTCACATGCGCCGGTGCATACATGTGTTTAAGTGTGTATGTGGATGAGTGCATACGCGTGCGCTTGCACTCTTTGTGCGTGCGTGTATGTGTTTGTGTGTGCGCGCACGTGTGTGCATGTCTGTGTGTGTGTCTGTGTGTGTGTGTGCGCGCGCGCGCGCACACACACACACACACACACACACACACACACACACACACACACACACATGAATAACGAAAGAGAGAGAGAGAGAGAGAGACTTCAGTAGAATCATCATAATGCTGATGAGTAATACTCCGCTTGTGGACAGGCTGAAGCATGTCTTCATGAAGTTGGAATGAGCAGTAACCTGACAAACCGGTTTGCTTTGAACAGAGGAACTGGCCACGTTATGAAAAAAACAACAACAAACAACAACAAAAAAAAAAACATGCTGCCACAAAATAGATACATTCTTTATAATTTTGGAGAAAATGATTCACTGGGATGTCCGAATTGCCCGCTGTGTGGCAGTGCAAGTGCACGGAAATAGTAGTTGTTAATACTGAGAGGGGGGAACACGTGTGTGGATGAGGGTAGGGGTGGTGTGTGTGTGATAGCAAAGTCCACCGTATCGAACCTCATTGTGGGTTCACATGAACAATGATAGTAAGCTGTCAACAAAGTTTCCTTTCAAATGAAAGGGACGAAATGTTACTCTTTATATGTGTAGGTGTGCAGCCCTCAGGGCAAAAATAACTGGGCTAATTATAGAACGAAAACGATTCCGCTTCTCTGCCCGTCTGCATGTAAGTATGCATGTCAAATGAAAAGACTGTACGCGAATCTTTGCCTAAGACCTCTTCACAGTAAAGAGGAATTTGAATGACATGGAAATACGTGGCTGTGTTTCTTGAGAGGGATGGTGTGTCACTATAGTGCTTTGTTAATTTCATCGTTTCGAGGATTTTGCCAGTTCCTGTTTAATTTAGTGGCTTTTACACTTATTTGTCGAAACAGAAGTAATAGACATATACACCGTTCACTGTTTCAGTAGAATGTTTAACAATGTGTGTGTGTGTGTGTGTGTGTGTGTGTGTGTGTGTGTGTGTGTGTGTGACAAAGAGATCGAATTTGCTTTGTATGTTTTTCTTTGTTCAAATCTATGCATCGTGAGTTGTATTTAGATTTGCTCCACATGACGTTGTTAGCCAAATGACGTACAGACGCCACATGGTCCCAGAATATTTTCGAAAGTAAAAAAAAAAAAAAAAAACTGTCAGAGGGTTCTAGAAACTGTTCCTAGAATGCCCCATGCATTTGCTTGGTTATACCTCTTCATGGTTCTCGGTCTTCTACAAAGTCCCATGCACTTTGACATGCTCTGCAAACTCATGATTCTCGAACTCTCTGGAATATTTCCGTCGATCGGCTGTGCTGCCGTATGTTTCTCGAACTTCCGACTTCATGTACAATAAACAGTCGGGGTTTGGGGAGTCTGGCAGCGAGTGATTCATGAGTATGGTTAGGGCTGAAAGAACACGTCTCCGTTGTGGGGCGGATTTGACGATCGTGTGAAGATCGATTTCTGTAAATCGTCCGCATGACGTAGGGATTGTAAACTTGTTACAAGAGTGTCTGGATATTAGAACCAGGTCCTGGCGTTCCGCTCAATCAGCCTTCCACGGCCACTGTAATGTCTTTCAAGAACAAAAGTGTGATTCTTCGTCGTGGCAGTGTGTGTGTGTGTGTGTGTGTGTGTGTGTGTGTGTGTGTGTTCCTCTGTGGGTGTCTTAGTATGTGTATGTGTGTGTGCGCGCGCGCGCGTGTGTGTGTGTTCTCTGAGCTATCTGTCCGTGGAAGCATGGATGGATGATCTGTACGAGACAGACACATTTACAGAGACAGACACACACACACACACACACACACACACACACACAGAGAGAGAGAGAGAGAGAGAGAGAGAGAGAGAGAGAGAGAGAGTCAGATTGACAGGCAGGCAGCAGGAGAGAGATGGAAAGATACAGATAGTCACAGAGAGAGAGAGAGACAGAGAGAGAGAGAGAGATTGAGGCAGGCAGGCAGCAGGAGAGAGATGGAAAGAGACAGATAGTCACAGAGAGAGAGAGAGAGAGAGAGAGAGAGAGATTGACAGGCAGGCAGCGGGGAGAGAGATGGAAAGAGACAGATAGTCACAGAAAGAGAGAGAGTGATAATAACATATGATTATAGTAGCATTGTAACCCTGATGTCATGGAGCTGGTATACAAGTAGATGAAAAATCATGTTTCTTTGTGAATTAGGAAACATGCATAGGAACCAATCATTCATCCGACTACAATCGTACTTTTGTTCTCATTATTGGTCAGATTACAGCACAGTTGTGCTGCAGAAATCATCAATGTCTTCCAGCGAGCGTCGTGAATTTGACAAAAACAGTGCTTAACAACAGGCCTATACATGTCACAGGCTTTTCATTTCACGAGAAAATTATATTCATTTTCAACAGCATGTAATGTACAAACCTGGCATATAATACCTTGTTTCCTGGCTTCGTACATTTGATAACTGTCAAAAAAGCCAAAATATCTTTGTATGCGTGCGCGCGCGCGCGTGTGTGTGTGGGTGGGTGGGTGGGTGAGGGGGGGGGGGGGGGGGGGGGGGGGGGGGATGGGAAGGAGGAAGAGATGGGCTGCGCGCGTGCGCGTCTGTGTGTGTGTGTGTGTGTGTGTGTGAAAAACATCTGCTTTTGTTGTTACAAGCCATTTATAAGAAAGACAAAGGATCAAGACAAAGAGATTGTGTGTGTGTGTGTGTGTGTGTGTGTGTGTGTGTGTTTCTCTCTGTATTTGTGATTCTGTGTGGATTGCTAGTGTGGCTTCCTGTGTAGCAAGTGCGCACGTGTGGGTGTATACGCTTGTGTGCGTGCATGAGTGTCGGTATACGTGCACACGTGCGTGTGTATGTGTATGCGCGTGCGTATGTGTGTGTGCGCGCGCGCATGTGTGTGTCTGTATGTGCTGTCTGCCTATGTAAGCTAGGATAGATGTTGGCTCGAGCGAGTCACATATTTGCACACCGACACACTTCGGATATAGAAAGATACGCGATAGTCAAAAACTCTCCATCTGACAAAACGAATGCCTTGTCGCCGCCCCATACGAAGGAAACGTTTTCGCTGGCGGTGAGATAATTAGCTTATTCCCCGTCTGTCGAGATCACGATGTACGTACGAGCAGCGCGCCCGCTGGGCTTTCATTCAAGCCCAGTGACTTGAACATAGACTACCTACGGTACCGTGCGTTCAGGACCACTCGTTCAACGTGGGAGAGAGAGAGATGGCTACACAGTCTGGTCATGTAAAAGAGAGAGAGAGAGAGAGAGAGAGAGAGAGAGAGAGAGAGAGAGAGAGAGAGAGAGCTACACAGTCTGGTCATGTAAAAAGAATGTAAGATTACACTGTGCTGGGTGAGCCACCAATTCTGTTTAACCCCGTTGTCACGGACGGCTCAGCTTCTGAGCGCTTTTCTTGACAGGTCAACGTTGGGAAACTAGAGTTCTCTTCTGTTCATGGTTTTATAGTTCCTAGTCACTTTTGGATACGTTCTATACTTTCCGTACTCCTTCATATTCCTTTTCATTCATAAGGATCAGGGTCCTTTATTGTGGTTTATCGTTGATTTTACTAACTTTTTCCTTCTATCCTGTTTGGTGCGCCATCTTTTAGGAGTACGAAACCGTGCTTTTTGCAACCCCGATCTCTGTGTGTGTGTGTGTGTGTGTGTGTGTGGGTGGGTGGGGGTCCTTTCTTCCCTACTCTTCTATTCTTAGGATATGTGGACCCGTCCTCCCTCATCAGCCCTCCACGTTCTTCACTTTTTTTTTTTTTTTTTTTTTTTTTTTTTTTTGTAACGGGGTCGTTTATCTTGAGAGTGAAATCAAGTTTCCAGCCACACTAGTACGGTTGTTATTCTTTCATTTTCACGTGTAGTCCGTGCGGGTTCCCAACTTCCCTGCGTGACTGACTGCCTGTGTGAACTGCTCAGCTGTAGGTTTTCGGAATCGGAGAGACAGATGTGGAAAGGATTTCAGAGGACCGCGATCCTTAGTCTGGACAAGTTTCCTGAGACCATTCCTGGGTTTGGCGAACCCCTTCGGTTGGGATCCTGAAGAGTTCACTTCGTTGTGACGTGCGTTTTGGTGTCGGCCGCCTGCCTGCCCTTCGCCTGGGTCGAGACAGGAGACACTGGGTGTCCCACCCTACCCTCTCCATCCCGCTCACAAACTGCTGGTAGCCTATAGTATTGTTCCGTATGGCTTGTTGTTTATTTAGAATGTGTATTTTTCGTCGGAGGTCTGGAAATTTGAGGTTCTGGTCATAGCCCTTAGCAGATGAATGGGCGTGTACAGTTTCATATCATTATAAAATGCGCGTTATTCTTACAAAACCCCAGTTATTGTGAATTGTAAATCTTTATTTGAGAGTTCTGGGGACCAAAGTGGTTTTGGTTCCATCATAGTACGGCTTGGTATCAAGCCGTAGTCAATGTAAAAGGGTTTTTTTCCCCCCCCCTTTTCGTTTTTGACTGAGAGACGTGACCGCACCGTTGGCCCGGTTACGTGAATACCCTGCAGTTCGATGACATGTGTGTGAAGTCTGTAGGCGAGCCGAAATCTTCAGCCATGGTAGTTTTTTTTTTTTTTTTTTTTTTAAATCATTATACAGTATATTTGCGCTTGCTATGGGGCCGTAGATCCCAGCTACGTGTTTGTCAAGTCTTGGTCGTGAGCGCGCGGCGTGCATCCAGGCGCGTGCGGAGCCCACTAAATTCTCGGGCGGCGCTCGCGTTCCCCCATCAGCACTCTCCATCGCCCTGCTCCTTGTCTGTGTTGTGTTCCTGTTCGTCTGTGTAAAAATGTGGGGGTGGGGGAAGGGAGGTGTGCATAGAGAGGGTATTGAATATTACATGTTGAATTGGTTGATTCAGGGTAGGATTATGTTACCGCACAATTTTGATGTGTATAGGTCGTGTGGTTATACTGATGAGCGTAAATTTTGATAATCATTAGTGAGACAGTTAATTAGCGAATTTTGTGCATTGTAGACGCTGTGAGTTTTGAAACAAGAATTTTGCTGAATCACGGAACTGGCGTAGGCTGAAAGCCGTCTGAGATTTCTGGTTAACCTCGAGTTGTGTAACAAATATTGATATCACATGCTCGCACATTTGTTTTTCTTTGTGTATAGCGATTTCTCAACTGTAATCCTTCCTCCGGAAATGAGGGAAAAGAGGAATTAGAGAGGTGGAGTTTGGATATCATTTTCCCGTAATTGTTTCCTTTTATTGATTGCAGTCCCTTACTTTGTAAGCAGAGGAGCGGTTTGGGGCTAATAGTAGAGTTTATTAGGAGAAAAAAAAAAAAAGGAACAATCAACACATAGGAAATTAAGGTTCTTCCCTGTAAAGCAGAGCAAGTTAACAGGGAGGGGGGGGATGACAGTGCTTACTTCTAGCATAGTCACATAAGACACCCCACACAGCTCCATATTCCGGAACTGTATACAGACCATGATTGGCTTGCAGAGTTGGTTCCATCACCTTCTCTCTGGTGCTTCATCCCACCTTTTGGTCACCTGCCCATTTCGCCACCTTCCTACGTCTTCCACCTTCTCTGCACCTTCCTGCCCTGGGAGCGCTGGGCCGCTGACGCCATCCCGGCCGAGATCGGGTGCCCTCCACTGGGTGCCTGCCCGAGGCCTCGCCAGCCACGGAGATCGCGTCAGCTGGAGGGCTCCCGCCGGATCCCTGGGCCGTGAGCCCCGTCCGCATGGCTTCTGCGGCGCTGCAAGGACTCGCGTCCTCCGCTCCCACGGTGAGTCCCGTCGTGTAGTGTCTTGTGATTGTTGCTGGAGTGTGGCTTGTCTCCCCTTGCCCTTGTATGTGTGCTTGTGCGACGACAGTAACTGTAACTCGACTCTCGGGATTTGTGACGAAAGTTCGCAACCCTTTGAAGGAAGTGACTGATGCAACATGTGGACACATGCTCCTGTGTGCTGGGAGTTAAGAAAACTCAAGATATTTATCTCCGATATTGGTTGTGTGTACGTGTTGTGTAGTAGATCCTTCATGCTAGGAATGTCCCTCTTACTTTTTTTTTGGTTGAGTGGAGGGGGCAGTAGCATTTTAGGTTGGGTATATAGGAGTGGTGAGATAGGGGGGGGGGGGGGGGGGGGGGAGTCCCAAGGGGTTGTGTGTGTTTGGGATTATATTTTCTTGTGGGTTGTTTTTGCTTTTTTTTTGTTTGCTTTTTGTTTTTGTTTTTCTTTTTCTTTTTTACCCGTGTAGGTAGCTCGGATTCCTCTGTAGGCACTTTTTCCCCGACTTTCATATTCCTCCCCTCAACGTTTCCTTCTGTCTTTCTTTTATTCTTCTGTATGGCCTTTCCCACACAGTGTGATTGATTGTTTTGTTTGTGCATGTCCATGTATATATAAAGTGTTGTCTTGGTTGTTTACCTTTACCTCCTTGTGTTTGTCCGTGAGTGTGTGGCGATTCGCGGATCCCGCCTGGCCTCTCTCTGAACCCTGTGAACCCTGTTGTTTTTGACAAAACGTGTCACCCTCAGGTTTCATCTCTCTCTCTCTCTCTCTCTCTCTCTCTCTCTGAATAAAACAATTAGAGACGAAGATCTTGAGCGGAAATGGCACTTGCGTATGGGATAGTCAAGGAAGGAAGGCGTGGGGGGGGGGGGGGGGGGGGGGGGACCAAAGGGGGACAACTTTTGCTAGCCTAACGTCCGCGCGCAAGTTTGGATGGGAAAATGCCCCTTTTTTTCGACAACGTGCATTGAATCATCGAGAAAAATGGCGAGAAAGCATAAGGTTATGCGAAAGTGTGCTGGTGAGTCAGTCTTGAAAGTAATTTAATTTGGATCTAGTTGCAAAGTGAAACGACTGCAGGCGGAAATCTAAACAAATCTTAAATAAATGTCAGCGAACCGCCCAGAAAAACGTGGACAAACGAGTCACAAGACAACACACAACGCGTTTCGACCTCTTAGGTCTTCCTCAGGTGAAACAAAGACGGACAATAAGTGCATTTTCGTTATTTTGTCCGTCTTTGTTTCACCTGAGGAAGACCTAAGAGGTCGAAACGCGTTGTGTGTTGTCTTGTGACTCGTTTGTCCACGTTTCTCTGGGCGGTTCGCTGACATTTATTTAAGATTAATTTAATTTGTGTTTGAAAGAACCAGCATTTACGGTAGTTTACGCTACAAGAAAGGCGGTTACTTCCCGGAATGTTGAACAGTGCAGTGGCAGGCGAAAACGAAAACGAAAACGACTCTCCCACCCCTTCCATTTTTACACAGATTTTGAATGTTGTACACACTGTTCGAAGGAAATATGCTCATTTTTGTCGAAATGTATGCCAGTAGCAGTTTTAGGAAAACGGATCTGAAACAAACTACTACCTAATACGA
>JADBJO010011991.1:32500-60973 GCA_016801955.1 Conus betulinus
TGCGTCATGTTTAGTCATGACATTTGTTTGTCCCTGTTGCTTGGTGGACTTAGTAATAATTCTTTTAGAAATTTGCCTGAACTTTGGCCTGCTCCTTTCTTCCTCCATTGCCCCATTCATCTCTAGGCCACCCCCAGCTCCCCCTTCCCCCTACTCCCCACCTTCTTCATCCTGTGCCTTGTGGACTAGCTTACACTCTGAAAAATCATGACCTTGATTACGGAGCATTGCTTTTCTGCCAGGTAGGCAATGAGTACACATGCACCTCTGAAGTCAAGGTGAACAGAATACTCTGGAGATTTGTTTCTTTCAGTCAAGTGTGGTCCTGGTTCCTTTTTGTTCAACCTGCCCTACATATTGCAGATGTGTGTCGTCATCTTGAGGCAACATTTTGACATAACGTGCGTGACAACTTATTGTGCATATGTGGGTAAATGTTCTGAACAGAATGGAGGCTGCATGACGAAAATAGTGGGCAACCAAATGCCAAATCTTCAGACAGGAAATAGATCATAGAGAAACTGATGTGATCATGTGCTGGTCTGGAAAGTGGAATGATAGGTGATAGTATGTAGGTGTAGAAAGTGGGGTGATAGGTGATATTATGTAGGTGTAGAAAATGGGGTGATAGGTGATATTATGTAGGTGTAGAAAGTGGGGTGATAGGTGATGTTATATAGGTGTAGAAAGTGGGGTGATAGGTGATAATATATACGTACGTATAAATGGGGTGATAGGTGATAATGTAGTCTGGAAAGTGGGGTGATATGGATAATATATAGGAGTGGAAAGTGGGGTTAGAGGTGGCAATATGTAGGTGTAGAGAGTGTGGCGATAGGTGGCAGTATGTAGGGTAGAAGTGTGATAGGTGGCAATATGTAGGTGTAGAAAGCGGGATGATAGGTGATAATATGTAGGCCATCATCACTGCTGGAATTATCAGACTGCCGAAGTTGACTGGTAATATTTGGAGTTTCCTTGGGCACTGCCATTGAGAGCACTGTCAGTTCTGGAAATCCACACAGTAGTAGTCGGACTCCCAGATCAGAAACATTTTTACCAATTGTCAACTGCACATTCTTCAGGTTGGTGGAGCTCTTTAAAATTGCATACACACTTTGATCGTCCTTCAAAGGGCAATCTACACAGTAGTAGTCTGACGCCCAGATCAGAAACATTTTTACCAATTGTCAACTGCACATTCTTCAGGCTGGTGGAGCCCTTTGAAATTAAATACACACTTTGATCATGCTTCAAAGGGCAATCTACACAGTAGTAGTCTGACGCCCAGATCAGAAACATTTTTACCATTGTCAACAGCACATTCTTCTAGCTGGTGGAGCCCTTTAAAATTGAATACACACTTTGGTCGTCCTTCAAAAGGCAATCTACACAGTAGTAGTCAGACGCCCAGATCAGAAACATTTTTACCAATTGTCAACTGCACATTCTGCAAGCTGGTGGAGTCCTTCAAAATCGCATGCACACTTCGATCATCCTTCAAAGGGCAATCTGTTAGGTTCAGTTTGGCTTTCATTGTACACTCTTGAAGGCTGTGACTGTGAGAGGCAGGTTTGACAATTCAGAGTGTTGCAGCTGAGAGCAGCAATCAAGGATGGTGTTGATGACCTTGTCATTGACCAAACTCCTGAGATGGAGTCGCTTTAATGTTGGACATGGCAAGAAGTAGTCTGACACATTTTGTGAAGCTTAGGGAAGTTCCTGTTTGGAGTGAAACATGAAGGTGAACGTCTTTAACATTTTCAAGCTTTTGAAAGCTTTAGAATACTCTGCCAAGCATTTCTCAGTCGTGGCAGAATACATGACTTCATCACAAACTTTCTGTTCAGCATGAAGACTGCTAAGAGCCCTGTAGTGTAGTGTGAGGGAACATGCACAGAATGCCTAACTGGGCTGACAAGTATGATGTTTTTCACGTGTGGAAAAAACAGTTCACCAGAAGAGAAGCGATCGGGCTTTGTATAACTTCTTTCCTCCACAGATAGTGCCACCAATTTCACCTCGGCCATGTAGTGACAGAGTGCAGAGTGATTGTAGCAGTATGTGGAGAATCCATACACACACTGGGTACACTCCAGCCCTCTGTGTAGTGTAACTTGCCCTGTGACCCTCACTGTTGCAGTCTTCCACTTCACTCTCAAGGGTGGTTGGAATGATTCATTTTGAATGCTGCATGACCAGAAAAGAGTCGTGGCTTGTGAAAACTGTAGGTTTTCTTCCACTGGAAGGTCGTCCAATGATTTTTTTTTACATGTTTCTAAAGATCAGGCATCAAGGAAAGTATATATGGAACTATTTTCGCATTCGGCTGACCCCAAGAACCAGATCAGACGGGAGAATGTTCCATTCTTTCCATTCCCCTTCTTTTTACATTCTAAATGTTCACGCGTTCATCTCTCCCCAGTCAAAATCCAACCATTTCTGTCAAATTCTTTTTCTGTATCAAGTTTTCGTCAACAATACTGCATTTCTTCTACTTCAGATAGATGAGAAATAATTCAACTTGCAGGCCTTCTGTCTTGGTTCTTTATTACTTATATTTCAATTGAATATCATAACACTGAAAATAAGAGCAGCAACATTAACAGTAATAACATATTAACAGTTATAGCATAATGATGACAACAGTGCCTACAACAATGACAATAACAGCATGATTCATTTTTAAATACATGTCGACAAAATACATGTAAATGGGTATTGTGTATTAAGAATTTTGACATACTCATTGATGATTTTACATTATATGTATCATATTATACAATGGCAAGCATAAATGTATGAAAGTTCCATTCTGTAGTAAACCTAGACACTTCATCATCAATATTTACATTATATTGTTCTGTCTTGTATCATTTATTTAGCTGCGTCTGAAAGACAGTTAAGTTAGGTGGGCATTTTTTTGTTTTCAAACATTTTATTTCCTACTTCAACATAAGCATTTGTTATATCACATTGTCAGTCATGATCTATTCACAATGATTTTAAATTAAAAAATGTAGTTGTACATGTATTAGCGAGTAGGATTCAGTTGAAGAGGTGTCTTTTTATACAACAGAGGAAGACTAATCAAGGCAAAAGGAGACAAGGATAAAAAATAATAACAACATAGTATCCTTAACTTTACAAATATAAAATTGAAGAAAGAAAAAAAAAAGAGAAAAGCAAGCCCAGCATCCCACACATCACACACACACACACACACACACACACACACACACACACACACACACACACACACACACGTGCGCATACACATACACATAGATTTATGTCACAGATTTACAAGTATAGGGGCAGAATGGGCAGCTAGAGTAAAGAAGTTGCAACAGTCATCATGAATACACTGAAGTAGGTGGTAGAGACAGGGATGGTAGTCTCCTGATGGTAGTCACCCCACCCCACTGACCTTAGGCCCAAATAATCGAAAGTTCCCAAGGACAGTTAAAAGGCATCACCAACCGAGACCATGAAATTGTGCATCAGTACAATTTAAATCTCTATATCATATGGGTACCATATAGAGGCATATCCTAAGAATGAACAAACTTACATGTATAGACACAGTATTCAGCAATATAGTATATATATATAATACCACATAGTTGGTAAAGAAATGGACATATTCTGTCATTCTCTTTTAGTTTTACTACCTAGTTCAGATCATTGTGTATCATACGCACTCTCGGTCTCTCTTTTTTCTCTCTCTCTTTTTCTAGTTCAGTCTTTCACTCCCCATCTTAAGTATAGTACCACATCGGTCTTTACACAGTCAGTATTACACTTTGACATGTAATGAGATGATTGATCATATTTGCTGAATTAAGAAAATCTTAACTAAACAAAGGCAGATGCACAAACCATTTTTCATCAGTCATGTCTGTTTCCATTGATAGACGATGCACATTACTCAGTCTGTGTCTGTTTTTTAAGAGGCAGAAAGGCTCTGATATCTGGTTTTTACCTTTTGTAGTTTGCATTTGTATGTATGAAATTTTGCTAGTAGTGTTATCAGATCTGTTACTTGATCATTCTTTACATTTGCTTTTGTTCCAAACATAATCAGTTCTTTATCCAGCAGAAAATCTTCAGCGTGTTGGCATTTGTCACTTAGCAGTAATTGAAATTGGGTCCAGAACTGTTGGACAACTTCATGATTGTAAAGCATGGGAATTCTCGACTGCTCCTGTTCACAAAACTTGCACATTGGAGAGTTTATAATATTTTGTAGAAATAGATATCTTTTTATTGGAAGGAGCTTATGTATATAAGTCTGATTTGGAACCATCTTAACTGTGAATCAAGAGATGTTTTGTAACACTGAGAGAAAATGTGTTCCCAGTTGAAATTATCAAACACACTGGGAATCTCAAAATAATAAAATTGTGCCCCTTTCAAGTAGAATTGGGGTACCCCCAGTAACATACAGTTTAAATTATCAAATACAAATTGTGTTGCCCTTTTTAATATAGAACCATGCTTTGTTGCCTATGCATTTATATCTGCTTGTAAATGTTATGTTACGCTCTCTACCAAAAGATCTAATCGCATTCAGGATGCCTGCGTATGTAAAGATATTAATTCTTGTATCTGGATACTTGGTACTGAACTCATTATAGTTCATCAAGGTATCATGATCATGAATTAGTTGTTTAATGAAAACAATGCCATGGTCAGACCATTCTTGTAGAAATACTGGTTTTCTTCCTCTTAGAATATTAGGAATGTAGTGAATACATTCAGACATGGATTCATCAACTGAATCTGGACAGGACTTTGCAGCTATTTTCTTATAATGCTTTAATATATAAGTACATCCTTCCAAAAAGGATGATCAATTCTTTTGTTGTATAGTGTTTGCATATTCAATGGAAAAGTTTTGTAACTTTTTTAACTCTGGTATCATATTAATAGTCCTTTCCAAGTGGATTCCTCCATCAGTCTTTTTTCAACGAACTAATTTTCATTGCTGACAAAAACGATTTGATATTAAGCATTCTTAAGCCACCTTCACTATATTCTTTACACACTATAGATTTTTTTTCTTTTATTTTACTTTGTTTTTCATTCCAAAGAAAGGTATAAAGCTCTTTTTCTAAGGAGGTTAGCCCTTTCACTGCCACAGTATAACAGCACATTTGAAAATCTCTATGCCAAGGTAAATTTAGCTTTTTGGGGTAGGTTTAATGAAATGGTTACTGCTCACTTTATTTCTTAACAGATCTCTCTGATTTTTTTGCATGTTTGTTATGCATTTGTCTACAATGTCCTGTCAAAATGACTTGATTATGTTGATAATTAGTATAGCAGAAATTGACATAATTATAAAAAAAAATTTTTTAAGTTTGAGTATACACAAACACATTGCACCAAATAGAATGAGTCAAAACACTGAAAAAAAGTGGTCTTGCTATTTATCAAGATCAGCACTAACACATGACAGTCATATAAATCCCTTGGAATCTTGTTCTTGATGACAGTCTGCTCATAACTGGGGGTACTATTTTTTAGGTAAAAAGGGGCATAATCCTGCTATTCATGGTATGTTCACTAACATCTACATTACTTATCCATTTGTTGAGTTATTTGTTATATTTTTTGTGGATTACTTCCTTAGACCCTTGTCTACAATTTCACATTCTAATTTGATTTTGTGGGTAATAATGATGATTCACACTAATAACATATGATAAAACGGTTTTTGTTTTGTTTTCAGATTTGAGAGTTTTACAACAATTCACCACATAAAAGCCCACTAAACACAGCAAAAATACCTGTTGGTGTTTGCTCAACAACATTACAAACACCTGGGATTCATATTGTTGTCAATAAATGTCCATCTGTGTAACAGTCTGCGTGTGTTACTGGGGGTACCCCCAATTCTGCCAGAAAGGGGCATAATTTTACTATTTGGGGTAGGTTCAGTACCTCAATCCCTGTTTATTTATTTGTTGACATATGACTTAAATTTTATGGCTTCTCTTTCCTTATACCCCAAACTATGATACTGTATAACTATAATGTAGTATTGTTGACCATTAGTGGATGGAAAGGGATATAATGGATGGTGGTTTTACAAAGAAAAAAGAAAATTCAAGTATACAAAAACAAATTTCACCATATAAAATCGGTGAAAACGATGAAAAAGTGGTGTGACTAATTATTCAACATCAGCACTAACACATGACAGTCATATAAATCCCAAGGAATCTTGTTGATGACAATCAGCTCATAACTGGGGGGGTTATTTTTTAGGTAAAAAAGGGGCATAATCCTGTTTTTCATGGTATGTTCACTAACATCTGCATTACTCATCCATTTGAGTTATTTGTTAGATTTTTTGTGGTTTTCTTCCTTAGACCCATTGTCTACAATTTCACATTCTAATTTGATTTTGTGGGCAATAATGATGGTTCACACTAATACCATATGATAAAAACAGTTTTGTTTTGTTTCCAGTTTGAGAGTTTTACAACAATTCACCACATAAAAAAGCCCACTAAACACAGCAAAAATACCTTTTGGTGTTTGCTCAACAACATTACAAACACCTGGGATTCATATTGTTGTCAATAAATGTCCCTCTGTGTAACAATCTGTAAGTTATTGGGGGTACCCTAATTCTGCTAGAAAGGGGCATAATTTTACTATTTGGGGTAGGTTCAGTACCTCAATCGCTGCTTATTATTTTTGTTGACATATGACTTAGATTTTATGGTTTCTCTTTCCTTATACCCCAAGGTATGATGGTGTATAACAATAGTGTCGTATTGTTGGCCATTAGGGGATGGACAGGGATATATTGAAGGCTGGTTTTACAAAAAAAAAAGCACTTTTGAAGTATACGAAAACAAATTGCACCATATAAAATCGGTGAAAAAACCGAGGAAAAAGTGGTGTGACTAATTATTCAACATCAGCACTAACACATGACAGTCATATAAATTCAAGGAATCTAGTTCTTGATGAAAATCTGCTCATAATTGTGAGTACTATTTTTTAGGTAAAAAAAGGGCATAATCCTGTTTTTCATGGTATGTTCACTAACATCTACATTACTCATCCATTTGTTGAGTTATTTGTTAGATTTTTTGTGGATTACTTCCTTAGACCCTTGTCTACAATTTCACATCATTCTAATTTGATTTTGTGGGTAATAATGGTGATTCACACTAAAAACATATGATAAAGCAGTTTTTTTGTTTAGAAAATCAGAATGGCACTCTTCAAATTTTCGGGCACGTGGCCATTTTCTAGAGAAAAAAACAAAAATAATGCAACCGCGTGATGTCCATCTTTGGCAGCTGGTCAGAGCAAAGAATTGACGTCATAAATATACTACGCAAGTTTTGACATATGTGATGTCACCAAGGGGGGAAAAAAAGGGGGGGGGGGGGGGGGTGCAAGTGTGTGTGTGTGTGCGTGCGTGCACGTGCACGCGTGTGTGTGTGTGTGAACATGTGTGTGTGTGGTTATACTGTAACCAGTGTACTTCAAAAAATAATACGCTCCATAAATCACAATGAAAATGAACCCATAAAATAATGTGACCATGGTCCTGTTTGTGACTGCATGGCATACAAGAAACTGTCATCTGAAGAATATATATATAAATTTTCTGCAAATCATCAATGTTGTTCATAGGTAAATCTGGATAGGGTTGTTACAAATTTGTCTTAACACTATATCCATTTGGCATAAGTCTGAAGCTTTTGCTTTCACCGTAAGCTTTTGCCAACACTGCAACAGCAAGGTCTTCCACTGAATGATGAAGGAAATGTCGCATTACTGGCTTTTCTCTTTGGAACTTGATGTCACGTCTACGTTCCGTTATTCTTTCTTTCAATGAACGAACGTGAATCCACCAGACGCTGAATAAATTTTCAAGATCAGTAAGCAGACCGACAACTGGGGGGCGCACACACACACAGACGCACACGCACACACACACACACACGCACACGCACACGCACACACTCTCTTGCACACACACAAACAGTATCACACACACATGAATATAAAAACACCACACTGGTGCAAAAAGTGCTTTTGTGTTTTTCAAAATGAACAAACTTGTATGGAAAACTTGCACACAGAAATAAATAATGCTTACACACACACACACACACACACACACACACACACACACACACACACACACACACACACACACACACACAGTCCCACCTATCCATACAGTTAATGAAAGACTTGTGAGTTGATTTTAACGTGGTGACAGCCCTGATATGGCCCTTTGCGGTCGGCTGGGCTATAAGCAACATTGTCTTATCTTATCCATACAGTTATTATTTCCTAAACATGTACTTTCAGTAGGAAGCAGGGCAAAGAAGAGAAATATGGAAAATGAATAGTGGAGGGATGAAGAATCAAGTAGTTAAAAAAAAAAAAAAAAGAAAAAATAGAGCTGCTTGCCTGGAACCGGTTTCTGGTCATGATGGAACTGAAGACTGGAACTCTGCACAGCACCTTCTTGGACCAGTACAGTTCAGTGGAAGGCAGGCGCACAATGCCCATCAGTAGAACCAGGCCCAGAAACTTACTCATTTCTGCACCATCCACTTTCTCCACTTGTTGGCCCTTGCAAACTCTGGAAGATTGGGTGTGTGCTTCCAGAAACTGGTCAGCATACAGGTTTGTTTGAACAACCAGATGGTTCACAAGGTCAGCAAAAAATAATTCTAGTCAAGAGGACGAAAATTAGCACAGTTGACTTTGACCCTGGAACGAACAAAGGATCGACGTCATCACCAGCACCTATCTCCGATAAAAGTGGATGGTGCTGATTCCCATCTGTCTCCTCCTCATCACTAGTATCAGGATCCGACCCTCCAAAGTCGTCTTCGCCACTGTCTTCATCGTTTAGAATTTCATCTAACACATCAAGCGCAGTATATCGCTTGAAAACGGGACGACTCGATGTGTTAGGTCGCGCCGCCTATGTTGAGTACGCTAATCAGCTCTAACCTCAACTCGTAGCTTCCATAACCCTATGGTCAGAGAACGGTCACGTGAAGGGAAAGGGCCGTTGCCCTGACATCGGTAGAAGAGGTGAAAACATTTTACACCGTCGTCTCCCATTTAGATTTTTCAGCTTTCTGTGACGAAGTTAGGATGTGAAGTGCCCGTCCGGGGCGTAGCGATTTTTGGTTTTCACGACGTGCGTTATTCGTCTCAGGCAGGGGACGGGTTAGGAAGTTGTCAGGGGGGTCTGGTAGATTAATCATGAAATGCAACAATTTTTGAAAATAGTGGTGTTTTTTTTATTACTGTATTTTTCCGAAAGGAGTTAAATGACATTGTTTCCAATAATTTATCATTCTTTTAATGGCATTGAATTTTTGTCTTCATAATTAAGTGTAACTATAGAGTTGGTATCTGTTGAGAACTTGATTCCTAGAATTTTCAGTGTTTCGGGGTCCCAAATGAAGTTTTTGTCTCTCATGTACTGAATCCCATAGTTTCTTCTTCTTCGTCCAAGCCATACTACTTGATTTTTATCCCAATTTATTTTGAGCCCAGACATTCTTGAAAAGCTAGTTAAGGCCGACGCAGCTTTAATGAATGATCTTTCATTTCCATCAAGAAATAGAGTAGTATCATCAGCAAACTGAGAAATCAGAGCCTCTCTACCATTGATGATTACCGTTTGACCGTTTGATATTAGTGTTAGTGCACATCATGATTGACAGAATTTCAGCTCAAATGAGATAAAGGTAAGGTGAGGCTGTGGCCTTGTCTTACTCCTCTTTTTATGGAGAACCAAGAGGAATATTGACCATTGACAAACACATGTGGAAATATTTGTATAAAAGTGCTTATCCAAGGTGGGCCTTTTTTTAAAATATACATTGTATATGTACTGTGCGGCAAGTATAGCAATAAAAGCAAAATAGGGTGTCTGTATTGATATGGTTATCCACATTGAAATGGACTAGTTCACATGAAATCTTTACATTATAAGCGTTTTCACATTTTTCATAGAATATTTTTTCCAAAGAGGTCCAAAAACATCTAACATATTTTACAACCCCAGAAGAATGTTCAATAGAGTCTCTTACGTCTTTACATGGCAAACAGTTTGCCGTAGCAGGTTTCCCCTGTGCACTTAAGTTAAAACATTTGTTGGAAGAATTCTGTGAACAATTCAAGTCTGTAGCCACTGTAATCTAGCATTATTAGTTTTATGTATTTTAACAAAAGATTGACTGGCCTCATTCCTCATAACCAGAGCTTGCACCTGATACCAGTCAAAAAGGGCACTCACCATTGTACGAATATTAAGAGGTCCTGTGACACCTGGCAGTAAGGGCACTGACCCAAGGTATATGCAGAACTCACATCTAACATCCAGATGTTTGAATGGGTTATGGATTGTATATGATTGGACTCGGAAATGAATTTTCCTTATGATGCAAAGAATTCAAACATTCGAAACAAAATAAAAGCAACACCATTACTTGAAAGTGAAAATTTGCCAGTGAGAATGACGTTGTCCTGTGAACAGTGATAATTTATGTTGAGGAGTGATTTTTACTGCATGTCAAATGCAGATAAAATGCAGAGATACGTCGTTTTCCTTTCACTAGCAAAATAAAACTTCTTAATCCAAGCTCAAATGTGAGAGCTTGTTAGATTTTATGAACCAAGTCTGTCACCAAGGAAATGCCAAGTTTATTGAAGCATGAATGACAGTCTGCACACAATTACTGCTTCACAGACTGCAAGACTGAAGTAAAACAGGAAAAACAAATGAAGAAACAAAGGCTAAAAGAAAATGTCTTTTGAATGTTTACCCTACCATTTTTTTTTTCCAGATCCATTCACTTTCATGGACACATCTATGAATTTTCCTACTGTTTAATG
Source organism: Conus betulinus (assembly GCA_016801955.1). Classification (NCBI taxonomy): domain Eukaryota; kingdom Metazoa; phylum Mollusca; class Gastropoda; order Neogastropoda; family Conidae; genus Conus; species Conus betulinus. Next base: position 43,406 of record JADBJO010011991.1, read on the forward strand.
TATATCAGTCCAATGTCTTTATTTCCACTCACAGCCCTGATATGGCCCTTTGAGGTCGGCTGGGCTGTAAGCAACATTACCCCGTTTCCATTCAAAGCCTTTCTCTTTTCAAATCCTTTCGTCCCTGCCCATTCTCCTTCTGTAGGGTCCAGTTTCTTTTCATTACAGGCTTTATTCCTGTATCCATACATTCTGACCGACCCTCCATTCTTTCCTTCTGCTATGTCTGTCGAATGTGTAACAGGTGTCACACCTTTGCCTCTCTATGGGTGGGTTGGAAGGAGAAGGTAAATGGGTGCACCGCATACAGTTCCCCGCACCCTGCAATACCAATCTCCCCCTTGACACCAATCTGATGTAACCACTTTTTCCTTACGATACAAAAAAAAACGGGTTTCTCCGAAATGTGTTTTTCTCTTGCCTCTGGAGGCATTTAGATGGTTGAGCTAATGGTATCACCATATCAGCTCCCCCTCCCCCCTTTCCTAACCCCCCCCCCCAGTGTGATTTATAGGAGGGAATGAGGAGATACGATTGGCTCATCACTTCAGATACCCAGCTGTATGCAGTATTAAATTCTGACATGTACAAATCCCGTCCTTTGCTTCTTCTACATGATGTGAAGTAGAGAGTTGGCTTCTGTGGTCAGTTGGACTGTATACAGAAACTAAACTGAAGTTACTTCCCTTTCCCCATATAGTAGTCTTCTTCGTTCTTTCCTTTTCACTTTCTTTCATGTCATTAACCTAATTCCATACACGGGTTATCTTTTTAATTCTTCTCATTTGTTGCCCTCTTTCCTGTCCAACGTTCATCAGACCTGCTTAACTTATTCAGTCCCTCCCAAACCAGTTTTTTGACACATCCTTATCGGCCCATAGACCCTGTTTTTTTTCTGTGTGTGTGTGTGTGTGTGTGTGTGTGTGTGTGTGTGTGTGTGTGTGTGTGTGTGTTTATTCCAACTAAGTGCCATTCTCGTGCTTCCTCATCTGTCATCACACTGACCCCCCCTCCACTGTCCACACCTTCCCCATCTGTCACCTCACTGACCCCCCTCCACTGCCCACACCTTCCCCATCTGTCACCTCACTGACCCCCTCCACTGCCCACACCTTCCTCATCTGTCACCTCACTGACCCCCTCCACACTGCCCACACCTTCCTCATCTGTCACCTCACTGACCCCCTTCCACTGCCCCACACCTTCCCATATGTCACCTCACTGACCCCCTTCCACTGCCCCACACCTTCCCATATGTCACCTCACTGACCCCTTCCACTGCCCACACCTTCCCCATCTGTCACCTCACTGACCCACTCCACTGCCCACACCTTCCTCATCTGTCACCTCACTGACCCCCTCCACTGCCCACACCTTCCCCATCTGTCACCTCACTGACCCCCCTCCCCCTCCACTGTCCACACCTTCCCCATCTGTCACCTCACTGACCCCCTTCACTGCCCACACCTTCCCCATCTGTCACCTCACTGACCCCCTTCACTGCCCACACCTTCCCATCTGTCACCTCACTGACCCCCTCCACTGCCCACACCTTCCTCATCTGTCACCTCACTGACCCCCCCCCCTCACTGTCCACACCTTCCCCATCTGTCACCTCACTGACCCCTCCCCCTCCACTGCCCACACCTTCCTCATCTGTCACCTCACTGACCCCCTCCACTGCCCACACCTTCCTCATCTGTCACCTCACTGACCCCCTCCCTCTCACTGCCCACACCTCCCCATCTGTCACCTCACTGACCCCCTCCACTGCCCACACCTTCCCCATCTGTCACCTCACTGACCCCTCCACTGCCCACACCTTCCCCATCTGTCACCTCACTGACCCCCTCCACTGTCCACACCTTCCCCATCTGTCACCTCACTGACCCCCCCCCCTCCACTGCCCACACCTCCTCATCTGTCACCTCACTGACCCCCTCCACTGCCCACACCTTCTCATCTGTCACCTCACTGACCCCCCCCCCTCCACTGTCCACACCTTCCCCATCTGTCACCTCACTGACCCCCCCTCCCCCTCCACTGCCCACACCTTCCTCATCTGTCACCTCACTGACCCCCTCCACTGCCCACACCTTCCTCATCTGTCACCTCACTGACCCCCTCCCTCTCCACTGCCCACACCTTCCCCATCTGTCACCTCACTGGACCCCTCCACTCCACTGCCCACACCTTCCCATCTGTCACCTCACTGACCCCTCCACTGCCACACAGACCCCCCATTCTGTCACCTCACTGTCACCTCCCCCTCCACTGCCCACACCTTCCCCATCTGTCACCTCACTGACCCCCTCCACTGTCCACACCTTCCCCATCTGTCACCTCACTGACCCCTCCCCCTCCACTGCCCACACCTTCCCATCTGTCACCTCACTGACCCCCTCCACTCCACCCCCACACCTTCCCCATCTGTCACCTCACTGACCCCCTCACTGCCCACACCTTCCCATCTGTCACCTCACTGACCCCCTCCACTGCCCACACCTTCCCCATCTGTCACCTCACTGACCCCCTCCCCCTCCACTGCCCCACACCTTCCTCATCTGTCACCTCACTGACCCCCTCCACTGTCCAAACCTTCCTCATCTGTCACCTCACTGACCCCCTCCCCCTCCACTGCCCACACCTTCCCATCTGTCACCTCACTGACCCCCTCCACTGCCCACACCTTCCCCATCTGTCACCTCACTGACCCCTCCCCCCCCACTGCCCACACCTTCCTCATCTGTCACCTCACTGACCCCCTCCACTGTCCCACACCCTCCCCATCTGTCACCTCACTGACCCCCTCCCCCCTCCACTGCCCACACCTTCCCCATCTGTCACCTCACTGACCCCTCCCCCTCCACTGCCCACACCTTCCTCATCTGTCACCTCACTGACCCCCTCTCCACTGCCCACACCTTCCTCATCTGTCACCTCACTGACCCCTCCCCCTCCACTGCCCACACCTTCCCATCTGTCACCTCACTGACCCCCTCCACTGCCCACACCTTCCCCATCTGTCACCTCACTGACCCCCTCCCCCTCCACTGCCCACACCTTCCCCATCTGTCACCTCACTGACCCCCCCTCCACTGTCCACACTTCCCATCTGTCACCTCACTGTCACCCCCCCTGACCCCCCTCCACTGCCCACACCTTCCTCATCTGTCACCTCACTGACCCCCTCCCCTCCCACTGCCCACACCACTTCCCCATCTGTCACCTCACTGACCCCCTCACTGCCCACACCTTCCCCATCTGTCACCTCACTGACCCCCTCCACTGCCCACACCTTCCCCATCTGTCACCTCACTGACCCCCTCCACTGCCCACACCTTCCCCATCTGTCACCTCACTGACCCCCTCCCCCCTCCACTGCCCACACCTTCCTCATCTGTCACCTCACTGACCCCCTCCACTGTCCACAACTTCCTCATCTGTCTGTCACCTCACTGACCCCCTCCCCCTCCACTCCACTGCCCACACCTCCCCCATCTGTCACCTCACTGACCCCCCCCCCTCACTGCCCACACCTTCCCCATCTGTCACCTCACTGACCCCCTCCCCCTCCACTGCCCCACACACCTGTCCTCATCTGTCACCTCACTGACCCCCTCCACTGTCCACACCTTCCCCATCTGTCACCTCACTGACCCCCCCCCTCCACTGCCCACACCTTCCCCATCTGTCACCTCACTGACCCCCCCCCCACATGCCCACACACCTTCCTCATCTGTCACCTCACTGACCCCCCCCCCTCCACTGCCCACACCTTCCCATCTGTCACCTCACTGACCCCCTCCCCCTCCACTGCCCACACCTTCCCCATCTGTCACCTCACTGACCCCTCCCCTCCACTGCCCACACCTTCACCTCATCTGACCCTCACTGACCCCCCTCCCTGCCCACACCTTGCCACATCTGTCATCTGTCACTGACCCCTCCCCCTCCACTGCCCACACACCTTCCTCATCTGTCACCTCACTGACCCCCTCCACTGCCCACACTTCCCCATCTGTCACCTCACTGACCCCCTCCCCCTCCACTGCCCACACCTTCCCCATCTGTCACCTCACTGACCCCCTCCACTGCCCACACCTTCCCCATCTGTCACCTCACTGACCCCCTTCCACTGCCCACACCTTCCTCATCTGTCACCTCACTGACCCCCTCCACTGCCCACACCTTCCCCATCTGTCACCTCACTGACCCCCTCCACTGCCCACACCTTCCTCATCTGTCACCTCACTGACCCCCTCCACTGCCCACACCTTCCTCATCTGTCACCTCACTGACCCCCTCCCCCTCCACTGCCCACACCTTCCCCATCTGTCACCTCACTGACCCCCTCCCCCCTCCACTGCCCACACCTTCCTCATCTGTCACCTCACTGACCCCCTCCACTGCCCCCACCTTCCTCATCTGTCACCTCACTGACCCCCTCCACTGCCCACACCTTCCCCATCTGTCACCTCACTGACCCCCTCCCTGCCCACACACTTCCCCATCTGTCACCTCACTGACCCCCTCCACTGCCCAAACCTTCCTCATCTGTCACCTCACTGACCCCCCCCCTCCACTGCCCACACCTTCCCCATCTGTCACCTCACTGACCCCTCCCCCTCCACTGCCCACACCTTCCTCATCTGTCACCTCACTGACCCCCCTCCACTGCCCACACCTTCCTCATCTGTCACCTCACTGACCCCCTCCACTGCCCACACCTTCCCATCTGTCACCTCACTGACCCCCTCCACTGCCCACACCTTCCCCATCTGTCACCTCACTGACCCCTCCCCCTCCACTGCCCACACCTTCCCCATCTGTCACCTCACTGACCCCCCCCCCCCCCTCCACTGCCCACACCTTCCCCATCTGTCACCTCACTGACCCCCTCCCCCCTCACTGCCCCCACACCTTCCCCATCTGTCACCTCACTGACCCCCTCCCCTGCCCACTGCCCACCTTCCTCATCTGTCACCTCACTGACCCCCTCCACTGCCCACACCTTCCCCATCTGTCACCTCACTGACCCCCTCCACTGCCCACACCTCCTCATCTGTCACCTCACTGACCCCCTCCACTGTCCACACCTTCCCCATCTGTCACCTCACTGACCCCCTCCCCCTCCACTGCCCACACCTTCCCCATCTGTCACCTCACTGACCCTCTCCCCTCCACTGCCCACACCTTCCCCATCTGTCACCTCACTGACCCCCTCCCCCTCCACTGCCACACACTTCCCATCTGTCACCTCACTGACCCCCTCCACTGCCCACACCTTCCCATCTGTCACCTCACTGACCCCTCCCCCTCCCACTGCCCACACCTTCCCATCTGTCACCTCACTGACCCCCTTCCACTGCCCACACCTTCCCCATCTGTCACCTCACTGACCCCCTTCCACTGCCCACACCTTCCCCATCTGTCACCTCACTGACCCCCCTTCCACTGCCCACACCTTCCCCATCTGTCACCTCACTGACCCCCTTCCACTGCCCACACCTTCCCCATCTGTCACCTCACTGACCCCTCCACTGCCCACACCTTCCCATCTGTCACCTCACTGACCCCCTCCACTGCCCACACCTTCCCATATGTCACCTCACTGACCACTTTCACTGCTTAGACCTAACATTTCAGTTTGGCTTTTGCTGTACACCTTGAAAGTTTTTTTTTTTTTCTTTTAATCACTTGTGACTTGATTTTAACGTGGTGACAGCCCTGATATGGCCCTTTGCGGTCGACTGGGCTATAAGCAGTAGTCTCATTTTGTGAAGCTTAGGGAAGTTCCTGTTTGGAGTAAAACATGAAGGCGAATGTCTTTAACATTTTCAAGCTTTTCGAAGGTTTAATATACTCTGCAAAGCATTTCTTAATGGTGGCAGAATATTTGACTATCACAAACTTCCTGTTGTACATGAAGATTGCTAAGAGCGCCCGTAGTATGAGAGAACATTCACAGAATGCCTGACTGGGCTGACAAGTGTGATGTTTTTCACGCGTGGAAAAAAAAAAAAAACGTTCACCAGAAGAGAAGCAATTTGGCATTGTAAAAGAACTTTCCTCTGCAGATACTGCCACCGATTTCACCTCAGTCATGTGGTATGACAGAGTGATTGTAGCAGTATGTGGAGAATCCATACGCACACTAGGTACACTCCAGGCCTCTGTGTAGTCTAACTTGCTGCATGCCCAGAAAAGAGTCATGGCTCGTGAAAACCTGAGGTCTTCTTCCGCTGGAAGGTCTTCCTATGATTTTTACATATTTCAAAGATCAGGTATCGGGAAAAGTTTCTGGAAGTATCCGCACATCGGTTTGACCCCAAGAACAAGATCAGGTACAGACAGCTGGGAGAATATTCCATTCCATCCTTCTGGAACTATCTGCACATTGGTCTGACCCCAAGAACCAGATCAGGTACAGACAGCTGGGAGAATATTCCATTCCATCCTTCTGGAACTATCTGCACATTGGTCTGACCCCAAGAACAAGATCAGGTACAGACAGCTGGGGAGAATATTCCATTCCATCCTTCCCATTCCCTGCTTTTTACATTCTAAACGTTCACCCGTTCCTCTCTTCCTCTCTTCTAAATCCGACCATTTCTGTTTAAGTTCTTTTTCTTTGTCAAGTTTTTGTCAACATCCCTGTAGTAGTAAGCATGGCTGTATTATTCTGAAGTCGGTGAGGCACGATGTGCCGTAAGGAGTAATAGCAGTAAGCGGGAGAAGCAGGATTACGTACAATGGGTTGTCAGTGTCCAGTAGTAGTGTACCATAACAGATCGATCGTGGATCAAGAAGAAATGACCGTAAACGAACAGAGAGAACACGGACCTTTCAGGAATACTATGTACGCCAGTGAGTAGAGTAATCAGCGTATTAGTATACACATGAACGATAACTAGACCGGTAAAATAACGGTAGGCAAGTTTAGAGCTGAATCTTTATTCTTATCACTGAATGTGGATGTTGCAAAGCAAGACGTATTAGACAAAACAAGACGAACTGACGTGTCAATGACACGGGAAAGAAGTGCGGGGAACTGGGTCAGTCAGGTGGTGAACTTCGACACGGTCGACACTCGTTCTCAGTCTGCACAATAGTTAAGAGTAGTATTACGCCAATAAAACCGGACCCCGATGGGGCTTGGGGTGGGGGGGGTCTTGGACTTAAGTGAAAGATAGAAATCTCGCTGCATCATGTGCATTTGACTTTTTCGATGCAGAATTCAGCTGCTTTTTTGTGTTCGTTTTGAAACCATTATTTTCTTTCAGATTCTTTGGTTTTGTCTCATAGAACTGAAAGTATGCCAGAACTTCTTTTTAACTCTTTCTGTCCTACTCATCGCCATTGTCACAACTCCCCCTCTCTCTCTCTCTCTCTCTCTCTGAGTGAGTTGTGGGCGAGGGGTGGCAGGAGGGAGAAGGGAGGGGTGAGGTGAACGATGGATTTTTTTACTGAGTTATGTGCAAATATGCCCTCTTGTCGAAAGGGCTTAATTGCTGAATGGACAATAAAATATTTTTCGTTGTCGATATTGTCGTTGTGACACGCGTGAATGTGAGTGTGTGTGTGTGTGTGTGTGTGTGTGTGTGTGTGTGTGTGTGTGTGTGTGTGGTGCATGGACGCGTTCGTGCTGTGAAAATGATGTATTATGTGTTGAGATCTTCTGTCCAGAACATAAAGAAACTTGAACAGCTCATACTAAGATGGCAGTGGCCATTCATACATGCGTCAACAACCTCAAAAGTGCCACCCCACAGACTGCCTGCGGAGATCTGGAGGCCCTGGTGAGAAGCATACTCCACAACAACGATCAAATCAGAGTGATCATCAGTGGCTTCACTGAGAGCAACGATCAGATCGGAGTGGTCAGTTGAAACTGCTGAATTGGAAGGAGGAATCACTCTAGAGGAAGTGACATCTGTCCTTAAGACAAAGAAAATCAACGAAAGTCCCGGTTCTGATGGTTTTAGTTCCGATTTCTTCAAAGTTTTTTTTTTGGAAAAGAAATATTGGGATATTCGTTGTTAGAGCGCTAAACGCAGGTTTCAAAAAAGAGGACTTCCAAGTGTTCAGAAAAGAAAGAATCATAACATGTATTCTAAAACGGACAAACCCAGGCAGTTCATCAAAAACTGGAGACCAATTCACTTTCAAACGTAGTTTATAAGATAGGATCGTCTTGTATTGCAAATAGAATAAAACGTGCGTTGCCTAATATTGTAAGCGAAGATCAAACAGCATTTATAAGAAATAGATACATCGGTGATAATCTGAAATGGATGTTTGACAATACATCCAATTTACATAACTATAATCTGCCTGGTCTGTTGTTAAATATAGACTTTGAAAAGGCATTTGATTCAAGTAACTGGAATTTTATGTCAATAGTACTACAAGCATTTGGTTTCCAAAAGGACATATGTACATGGGTAAGCACTTTTTAAAAAAAAAAAAAAAATATATATATATATATGTAAAGTCTTGCGTGTTGTGTGAATGGCATTCAGGAATCAAAATAAGTTACACAGAATACAAGCTTTCACGATTTGCGGATGACACAGAGTTTTTATTTGCAGATTTGAAAATCTTTTGAAACTCGTCTTGAAACTCTTCATAAATTTGACGATGTGTCAGTTCTTCATATCAATTTAAGTAAAACAAGCTCAATTTGGTTAGGAAATTTGGATTGGTTGCAGATTAAAACATGTAAAGTAAAAACCGCAGGAAATAGGGATGTATATTTAGGTTGTGTGTATATTCCACCGGAGCATTCTTCCTTTGGCAAGCACTACACTACACGCATATGGAAAGTGACATTGAAGGACTAACAACGAAAGGCAATGTCCTGTGTGGTGACTTTAATGCAAGGACCGGCAATGAAGCCGACTTCATCAGCATGGACAGTGAGAAGAAGAATTATGATTTAGCTACTGACTATGGTTGTGATAACTACACAAAAAGACAATCGATGAACCTCTTAATTTGAGAACAGACGTCGTTTATCTAACATATGTATTGATAATCAAGTGTGTATTTTTAGTTTAAATGGGAGACTGCTTGGAGATCTTGCTGCATTGTACACTTGTCATAATTCACAGGGAAGTAGCGAAGCAGATTATTTCATTTGCTCACAATATTTGCTTATGCAAGGGTTAAACATGAAAGTGACTGACCTGACACGACATTCTGATCACTGTCCACTGGAGTGATTGATCCAACAACCCATTGAAAGTGAAACTACAGTAAACGAGAGACGAGCCTCTTCCACAACTTAAAATAAACAGCAGTTACGTAAAGACCTACTTATAAGGAATTCTACAATATAAACACAGAAGGATATCTAGTGTTTCAGTGAAATGAAAAGTCTGCCGAAAAAGTAGAAGCATTCTACTAGCAACCTCCAAAATGCCCAGCATACACTTCAGGATTCAAGAAATCAAGACCGACATTGCGATAAAAACTCGCAACAAAGGAACGTGACATCAACATAAATACGACTATTGAACAGATAGCGAACATATTTTCAACCACAGAAAAGATGTCTCATAGAGAAAGATGGATTTGGGGGGAAATCTAGACATTTTAAAAAAGTGGTTTGACAGTGTCATTCCTAAAGAAGATAGGTTGGATCACGACTGAACGGGGTCAACAAGAAACCTCCAAAACAAAACAACTCGGGCAAAAATACGTTTCACACAATGTAAAATATTTAAACGACTCTGAAAGAAAGCATATCGGAACAAACTCTTTAATTCCCTAAATGAAGCCCAAGGAACTGATCCCAATTCAATATGGAAAATTTTATGAAATCTGCAAACATATGACCACGACATTATGGTCAAGAAAATTATCTCGGCACGAACAAATGGTTCGAACATCTTAAAACTAATTGGAGAAAAACTCTTGGCAAAAGGCAAGCATGGTTCAGAAAGGGCTCGCGGACCACCGATCAAATATTCATACTGTCAAAACTGGATAATAAGGTCTTAAAATACAGAACTAAAAGACTTTACTGCTGTTTTGTTGACTTCAGCAGTATTTGATAATATATGACACGAAGCTCTAATGATGAAAAGATGCAAGTGGGAATAACTGGTAAATGCTACCAAATAATACAGGACATGTACAACGGGTTACGGCTTGTACAAAAAGCCAGTCAGGTCTTACTAACGAAATATTTATACAAAAAGGTGTCCTCTAAGGTAACAAACGCCCTTAACCCAACCTTATTTAACATATTCATAACTGACATTGTTGGATATCTCATAGACCATAATTCCCTAAGAATTTTCCAATCTAGAACAAGTCGAAATTCCATGTCTTTTAAATGCAGACGATTCAGCTATACTTTCGACTTCAAATCGGGGACTTCGGCGTAAATTAAACCAGTTACACGACTACTAATTCGACTGGGGAATGAAAATCAACACCGAGGACCGGACGCCGTGGCGAAGTCGTTAGTGTCGCGGACTCCCGGCTGGGAGGTCTCGGGTTCGATTCGCATCAGAGGCTTGTGGGATTTTCCTGCCTTGACTGGCTCGTACCCAGAGTTGAGTTGGCTGCAGGTGCAGTTGGGAAGACTGGGACTATACAGTCGAGTTTCATTCACTGAATGAGTGTGTCTCTTACAGTGTTGCTCAAATTTCCTAACCAACACAGCAGGTGTCTGTGTCTCTCGGGCCTGGTTGACGCCGGGATATATATTATGACAGGAAGCGTAGAGTGCAGCACTGTCATGCAGTCTCAGACCGAAACGGAAATCCATAGCATCACCTGTATCGACCTCATTCTCATCGATCAGCATAAAAAAAAAAGTGTCAAATTCTGTGGCCCTTCATGCCCTGCTCTCATGGTGACCTCAGTTTCGATGTCCTCTCCATGTCTGTAGTCTTGGTCTGGTTCGTCGGGGTCACCGGTATCGGCGAGTTCATGGGGGCTGTAGTTGGACATGGTGGCGCCCTCCGGAGGAAGAGCTCACTCACGCCGGCTCCCGCGACTAAGTAATTATGTGTCGTCAGTAGTGGGCTTAGTAGGTGGTGTCCTGTTTATGGTGGATCAGAACAGGCGCCACTTACCACCAAAGTGACTCGGCAGCAGTGCAGTTTCTCCTCCGGTGGGTTGCCTCTTGATGACTTGACATTAACTGCTCCCTGTGGATTGCCGGTGCCGGGGCTGCCGCGGAACCGACCGGACTGTGGCTGTGGACGGGGTTTCGGAATGAGCGGCGTGGGTGCAATGCCACTGAGGTGGAACAGAAGTTGGGACACACACACAAAAAAATAATAATCAACATGGAGGAAACAAAGGTTCTTGTATTCAGCAAATCGGATCCTAAGATACCAATATAGTTCAAATGCAGTGAAAACATCATTGAAACGGTAGACCAATGTAAATATCTTTGTATCATTTTCCTTGAAATGGACATTTTGCAGAAGCCCATGAACGCTTAGCAAGACAAAGGAAATAAAGCTGCACATACCTTGAAGAGAACATTTTATGGTCAAAATATAAATATGGGAAACGGTTACAACCCAAATTGACTCTCTAGTCTCTCCCATCTTCACATATGAGGCGGAGATGTGGTTCCCACCCTCTCACTAACACAACGATGAAATACGTCGAGAAAAGAAAATGCAGCATATGTAAGATGACATTTCTCTTGTTCATATCCAAGGTATGGCCGATTTTGAATCGACAGAAACTGAATTAGAAACTAGATCGTTTCAACTGCGTCTCTCTCTCTCATCTCTGTTAATCAATAGTATATTGTTCGGGCTACGCGCCGAGTTTTGTAAACTTCCTTTTGAGTGTCGGAAGAGCCGGTGGTATAGTCCTGTGGCTATAACAGGTTAGCTGACTTGCATTTGGGCACGCGTGTAAAGTTGTACAGCAAGGGCAGTTAACACTTGGTCCTGACACTAGGAAGCAGTTCATTTGCATGGTACATACGCATCATTTTTGTTCCATAAAAGAAGGTATCAGTTTTGTCTAGTACGAATCACTCCTATTCTTTTTCTGTTAAAATAGTTTAAATTTCGACCATGAAAAGGTCTCGTTTTTCCCCGTAAAAGTAGGTATCTTTTTGTCTTGTAAAAGTCGATATTTTTTCTGTCCCGTATAAGTAGTCATCATTTTTGTTCCATAAAAGTAGGTATCATTTTTTGTACCGTTGAAGTAGGCATCACTTTTGTCTCGTGTTAAGTAGGAACCATTTTTGTCCCGTAAAACGATTGGTGTGTGTGTTTGGGGGGGGGGGGGGGGGGGGGGGACTCTTAAAAGTAGGTGTCGTTTTTGTACCGTAGAAATAAGTATCCTTTTGCTCCGAAAAAGTGTCAGTTTTGTCCCTAAAAATTAGGTTTTAGTTTTGTCCCGTAAGAGTAGGTACCACTTTTGCCCCCAAAAAGTAGTATCATTTTTGTCCCGTGAAACTGGGTAATATTTTTCTCTCCTAAAGTAGGCATTGTGTAAGTCCACTGAAAGTAAGTATCCTTTTTCTCCCGTTAATAGCATCTATTCCTTTTGCATCTTAAATGTGGGTATGATATTAGTCCATTAAAAATAGATTTTTCTCCCCTTAAGGTAAGAATCATTTTAGTCCCCTAAAAAGTATTTTGTGCCCTAAGCATAGGTATCGCTTTTATCCCGTAAAAAAAGTTATTATTATCCCCGTGAAAATGTATTTATTGTCCCCTAAAAGCATGTATCACTTTTGTCCCCGTAAAGTTAGGTAGCATGTTCGTCCCCGAAAAGTAGGCATCACTTTTGTCCCAAAAAAGTAGGTGTCCTTTCATCATCAGGAAAGGAGGTATCATTTTTTGGTCTCGTAAAAGTAGGTACCATTTTCATCCCCAAAAAGTGCGAATCGCGTTTTGTCCCCTAAAAGTATGTATCATTTCTGTCCCCCCCAAATTAGGCATCAATTTCACCCCCTAAATGTAGGTACCATTATTGTCCCCAAGAAGTAAGAATCACTGTCGTCCCTTAAGCGTAGGTATCCTTTTTGTCCCCTAAAAGTAGGTATTTTTGTCCCCTAAAATTGGGTATCATTTTCATCCCCTTAAAGTAGATATCCTTTTTTTGTCTCCTGAAAAGGGGAAGTCAGTTTTGTCCCTTAAAAATTTGTATCGTTTTGTGTCGCCTAAAAGTAGGTGTCATTTTATCCTCTAAAAGTAGATATTATTTTTGTCCCCCAAAAGTGGGTAACTACTTGCAGCACGGTGAGAAGAGCCCTAGGGCAATGAGGGATCTCTTCAGCCCTCTATTTCGCACCCAACGAGTCAGAGGCGTTGTCGCTAATACAACCCTTAGGTTGACACAGAGAGAAAGGACCGAGAAAAAAACGCTTAACAGCGACTGTTCGGAAAAAAAAAGAGAAGGGGGGGGGGGGGGGGGGGGGGGGGGGCGTGGTCAAGAGGCTGGATCCTTGTTTCGAAGTCCTCACTACAGACAGGCGATTTCATACAGAATTAAACATAAAGCAATCGTTTACATTTTGTTGTTGTTGTTGGTTCAGACTGCCTTTTTGTTATGTGTTTTTATGGGGATTGTTGCATTGTTACAATTGCGTTGTATCAGGCCGGGTCCCTTAGGGGCACAGGCAGTTAGGGGCCAGACACTTGCATGAGTAAGGTTTCTTTTGTGCTGTCCGATTCGCCCTCGAATTTCTTTGTACTGACGTTAATGTCGATGTTGCTTTGGTAGTGATGATGATATTTTGTTGTCGTTGGTGGTGGTGGTTGTGGTGTGGTGGTGGTGGTGGTGGTAGTAGTAGTAGTAGTAGTAGTAGTAGTAGTAGTAGTAATGATAGTAATGGAGATAAACGATGTTTGCAAATGTTGCTGTTGCTGTGATTGTTAATGATGATGCTGTTTGTCATTGTTATCAATCTGCCATACACACATTCTTAGACAATTTCGTGTGACTTTCAGCTTTACTGTTGTCGATACTGAATCGCTCAACCAATAAATGACACGAGTCATGAAGCAATAAATTCAAATTCACACACACACACACACACACACACACACACACACACACACACACTACCACACCCTTCCAAAACGAAACTCACACTCACCCTTCCAAAACACAATCACTCACACTCACACTCTCTCTCTCTCTCTCACACACACACACACACACACACACACACACACACACACACACACTACTTCGCCCTTCCAAACACACAACACACACACACACACACACACTCTCTCACTCACTCGCACGCTCAAACGCGCTCTCTCTCGCGCGCTCGCGCTCTACTCTCTCTCTCAAAAGAATCTCTCACACACACACACACACACACACACACACACACACACACACACACACACACACGCACACCCTTCACTCACTCACTCGCGCGCGCGCCCGCACAAAAAGAACGCACACACACACACACACACACACACACACACACACACACACACACACACACACACACACACACACACACACACCATCACTCAATCCGTCTGTAATCACTTTAAGTGGGAAGTCGTTAAAATTGAAGAACAACCACCACCACCACCTCACCCTTCCATTCCCCACCCCCACCCCTACCCCAACCCCAGCCTTCCCTCCCTCTCCTCAGCTGTCCTTCCACATAAACATGGCGATGCCGTCCACCTGACCCCTCTCGCCACCACCCCCTCCTCCCCTACTCCTCGCCCTCGACGACCCCGCCGCTGCCACCTCCTCCTCCCCGGTCTCTTCCGCAGCCGACCTTGACCTTGACCCGTACCGCGGGGTCATGACCTGGGTCAGCGTGTCCGGGTCGTCCTGGTCAGCCAGGACGAAGGCGGTGTCGCTGTGCTGGATGGTGTAGGTGAAGCGCCGTTGGTACAGCAGCCGGATCTGACGACGGTGACGGAGCACGAGGGCCGTCACGATGAGGGACGACGATGAGGGCGATGATGCCGACGGATACGGCGATGACCATGGGTCCGCGTCGGTGCCGAAGTGTCGGCGAGGGACGGCATCCGGTTTCGGGTGCCCCCGTAAGGCGGGATGACTTCGGGGAAGTTGTCGCCCTTGTCGTTGTCGTGGTCATCGTCGGTGGTGGTGGTGGTGGTGGGGTGGGTTGACAGGGTGGGGGTGGGGGACGGCTGAGGGGTGAGGGTGGTAGCTGATGCAGTTCTTCTGGAGGAATAAGGATAACAGGAACAGCAACAATAAGAAGAAGTCTATTGCTGCTACTATTGCTTTTACTACTGCTGCTACTGCTACTACTACTGTTGCTTCTGCGGTCAACATCATCATCATCATCATCATCATCATCAGTAGTTATAGTAGTAGTAGCAGCAGCAGCAGCAGTAGTAGAAGCAGTAACAGTAGTAGTAGTAGTCATCGTTGACGTCGTTGTCGTTGTCGTTGTCGTAGTAGTAGTTGTAGTAGTGGCAGAAGTAAGAGGAGTAGTGGAAATAGTAGTAGTAGTAGAAGTAATAGTAGTGGCAGCAGCAGCAGCAGTAGTAGTAGTTGAATAAGTAGTAACAGCAGTAGTAGTAACAGTAGTTGTAGTAGTAGTAGCAGCAGCAGCAGAAGTATTCTGCAGCGGCAGCAGCACTACTAGTAGTATTAGCAGAAGTAGTAGTAGTAGTGGCAGCAGCAATAGTAGCAGCAGCAGCAGTAGAAAATCAACATCAACAGTAGTAGTAGTAACAGCAGCAGTGGTAGTAATAGCAGCAGTAGTAACAGCAGCAGTCGTAGTAACAACAGCAGCAGCATATAGTAGTAGTAGTAGTAGTAGTAGCAGCAGTAGTGGTGGCAGTAGTTGTAGTAACAGCAGCAGACGTAACAGCAGCAGCAGTAGTAGTAGTAATACCAGAAGTAGTAGTAGTAGTAGTGGCAGCAGCAATAGTAACAGCAGCAGCAGTAGAAACTCAACAAACAGCAGTAGTAGTAGAAACTCAACAACAGCAGCAGCAGTAGAAACTCAACAACAGCAGTAGTAGTAGTAACAGCAGCAGCAGCAGTAGTTGTAACAGCAGCAGTAGTAGTAGTGTTTACAGTCATGGCCATTTCACTCGTGCAGATCATCATCATCATTGTCATCATCGTCGTCATCGCCGCCGTCGTCGTCATCATCATCATCATCATCATCACCACCACCTCCATCATCATCATCATCATCATCATCATCATCATCATCAACATCGTCATTATCCTCATCAATATAGAATTGTTGCCTTTCTCAACCATGTATCTTTCCTAATGTTGCTCCATTTATAGAAGAAGATGGTGTGTTGATGATATGATGATGATGATGATGATGTATCAGATAATGCCGGTGCTGATAATCAAAAATGCCAGTAACACTGTAGCCACAGCAGCATAGACAGACAGACAGACAAAGACAAACGAGAACCGGTTCCGGCTTTCGGTTCCAACGTTACCTTCTCTCTGACGAGGATATCGCCAACGTCGCTGTTGACCTTGACATTGTAGCAGTTCTCCTCGACGCGGTCTGATTGGTCGAGGTTTGACCTTTGACCGACGGTGACCTTTCTCCCGTGTCGTTCAACTCGCTGTCAACGGAGGTGGATCGAGCTGTTGTGGTGGATTTAATGGTGGGGGCGGGCTTTGGGGGTGGAGGTGGGGGGGGGGGTAGTGAGGATGCTGGTGAAGAGCGAGGCGCTGGTGGCAGTTAGTGTGGTGGTGGCGGTGATGGCGGGGAGTGGTGGTGTGGGTGAAGGTGGTGAGGGTCGTCCGGATGACTGGCGTCGGGACAGTCTTTGTGGAAATGACGGAAGGCTGTACACGTACAAAAAAAAAAAAAAAAAAAGTATTTCATCGCTGTCATCATCATCATCGTCGTCGTCATCGTCATGAGCGTCTTCGTCTTCTTCTTCTTCTTCTTCTTCTTCTTCTTCTTCGTCTTCGTCGTCGTCGTCGTCGTCGTCGTCGTCGTCGTCTTCTTTCTTCTTCTTCTTCTTATCATCTTCATCATCACCGTCAAGATCATACCTTCCATCATCATCATCATCTTCATCATCATCATCATCATTATCATCATCATCATCATGTTGTTATGTACAAGTGATCAGATTTTCTCCCAGCAAACAAACCAGCTAATAATCCAGGGGCGATAACACCTGTCTTTCCTTCTCAAAAAAAAAAAAAAAAAAAAAAAAAGAGGAATGCACGTTCTCAGTTTATGGTAAAGCAAATAGATCTACAGTCAATATTTGATCTGAAGCTCACGCACATGCGAACACAGGCGCGGGTGGTGTGTGTGTGTGTGTTGTGTGTGTGTGTGTGTGTCATGTTGCGCGCGTGTGTGTGTTTGTGTGCGTGTGAGTGAGTGTGTGTGTGTCTGTGAGTGTACGCGCGCGCGCGCGCACACAACACACACACACACACACACACACACACATGTGCGTGTACGTGCGTGCGAGGAGAATAGTAGGGGTAATACATAGTACAGCAATGACTACTTTATATAGAATAAGAGCAAATACAGTAAACCACTGTCATTTTTGTGATTATTCTTGCCTTCCTTCTATATGTGCGAGTACACACAAGCACTCGTTCTATCCATCTACA
>JADBJO010011992.1:0-5000 GCA_016801955.1 Conus betulinus
TTCTTGGTTCCTTCCACGTCGCTCCACCCTTCCCCCACACTTCTCTCGTCTGTGTCTGTCTGGGTTCTGGTCTCTGTTGTCTGTCTGTCTGTCTGTATGTTTGGTCTGTCGTCTGTTGTCTCTCTCTCTCTATCTCTCTCTCTCTCATCTCTCTGTCTCTCTCTCTATATCACACCGCCATATTCCAAACGTTAATTGTACCTTTAGTGTAGAAAATGCTGTTTGCGAATCTTTTTGGTCGAGGACCGTGGCTTTTATGAAAACTCTCTCTCTCTCTCTCTCTCTCTCTCTCTCTCTCTCACACACACACACACACCACACACACACACCACACACACACACACACACACACACATCTGCGCATTCCAAACATTAATGTTGTTGTATACAGAAACGCCGTCTGTCTTTGTCTGTCTGTCTGTCTCTCTCTATCTCTCTTTCATCGAATAATAGAAATATATATAAGCACAATGTAAACAATACATTTTTGACATTTTGGGCCGTACCCCATCGTCAATACAGCGCAGGCCTCCAAGGATGGTACAGGGGATGCTAAAAAGGCATATGAAAGACAGTGCTTGCTCTGGGTCCTCCCCAGCACCTTAGGCGGGTTTCTTTTTCTTCTATAAAAACAATGTAAACGATTACATTTTGACATGCACTCAAGACACGACAATAGAACGCAGCTTTAAAAAGCGTTTTACAAATATTATTGGACGTACGCGCCCCCTCCTCCACCCTTCACACTAACGTATGCATGCATACATGCGTGCACGCTCTTGTGTACATACATGCACATACAGAGAGAGAGAGAGAGGGATGAGAGACGAGAGAGAGGGAGAGGGAGTGAAGAGAGAGCGATGTAGAGAGAGAGAGTGAGTGAGGAGAGTGAGAGAGAGAGTAGAGGAGAGAGGGTACACAAGCCATAGGGCAAAAGTAATAAGGATATAAGGCGGAGGAAAGTGTGATGATGGGGAGTAATCTTGAGAGGCGGACATGAAGCAAAAGAGAGGAATTAGATGTGGCAAAGGGGAGAAGAAGTGTGGTTTCGTTGTGGAGGGGGCTTTGAACAGGGAAAGGGGACGCTGTCACAAGGTCTTGGTATGGACAGCGGGGAGGATCTGACGGCAGATGACGTTCCCCAAGGTCTTGGTATGGACAGGAAGGATCTGAGGCAGATGACGCTTTCCCAAGGTCTTGGTATGGAAAGGAAGGATCGGAGGCAGATGACGCTTTCCCCAAGGTCTTGGTGTGGACAGGAAGGATCTGAGGCAGATGGACGCTTTCCCAAGGTCTTGGTGTGGACAGGGAGGATCTGAGGCAGATGACGCCTTTCCCAAGGCCATGGTATGGACAGGGAGGATCTGAGGCAGATGAGAATCAACAGGGGGAACGCGAGAGGAACTGTCCAGGAAATTACAGCTGCAACGAACGAACCAACCAACCAAGCAACCAACCAACCATGCAACTAACCAAGCAAGCAAGCAAGCAAGCAACCAAACAGCAAGCAAGCAAAGCAAGCAAGCAAGCAAGCAAGCAAGCAAGCAACCAAGCAACCAACGAACCAACTAACCAACCAACCAAGCACCACCAAGCAACCAACCAGCCACCAACCAACCAATCAACCACCAACCAACCAAACGAAAAGAACGAGATATGTGTTATTGAGGGAAAGGAATAAGCACAAAAGTCAGTTGCTTCCCCTCGCCCCCCCCCCCCCCCCTTCCCCGCTTCCATCCAGGCCTCAAACCAAATTAAGATATCTAAACATATGAAAAAAACATCGCACAAAACTGCATGGTGATGATGATGATGATGATGATGACGGAGTCGGAGTCTCCCGTCGTGTCCGACAGATGGGGGTAGGCAGGCAGGTCATCTGCTGATGTTGGTCCTCATGTGGGAAGGAAGACTGCGTATCAGCACACAAAACAACATTGAATGCATACAATTTAGAATAGAATAATGCAATATATATAAGGGGAAGGGGGGGGGGGGGGGAGAGAGGAAGGATGGAGAACGACTGACTGAGAATGGCCGAGAGAGAGAGAGAGGGAGAGGGAGGGAGGGAGGGAGAGAGAGAGGGTGGAGTGGGGGGGAATGGAGAAGGAAACGGTATGAAGAGACGCAGTCTATGAGAGAGAGAGAGAGAGAGAGAGAGAGAGAGAGAGAGAGCAATCGCAATTCTTCAACCAAAAGAAAAAAAAACACGTGTTTCCCAATATCTGGCCTCCCTCACAAAAAAAAAAAAAGGTGAAGACTAGTCACACGATAGAGTGCACGAGAACAACCAAAAGCAAGTTATGATGGAGTTTGACCATTCAGAGACTTGAAACTGACAAAAAAAAAAGACAGTTTCTAATCAATCAAACAATCATTAAACGCCGTCGCTGTGTGTCGTTTTCATCGCCTGAAGACAACTGTCAAAGCTCGTTGCATAAAAGTGTTTACTGCTTTTAGTTCATCAGCATACTATTCCAACATCTATATTCACATGCTTTGTAAATTCTGCAAATCCAGGAACCGACGGCACTAAATGCTCAAGCCCATGAGACCTTATGAGAAAGAAAAAAGACAAACACGTAGAGATTCGAGCGGGACCCAGACAAGTACTGTCCTCAGCTTCCGAAACTAACCAGCTATGGGAGCAATCCTGCACCGTCACCCTTGGAAGCCTGCGCTGTGTTCACATAGGGTGCAGGCACGCACAGGGCACACTCCATTAAAAGATGTCACGGGACATAAATGCGAGAGACCGAACTGTGCTAATTCCGGTGCCCACAAAAAAAAAAAAAAAAAAAAAAAAAAAAAAAAAACTTAAAAAAAACGACGGGACGTGGGCCAGTTCTGGAAACAGACAGAAGCACTGAAAGTGAACAGGCCTCACGAGAAGTGGGGCAGTGTGAGGAGAGGGACAGGGGGTGGGGGGGGGGGGGGGGGGGGGGGGGGGGGGGGGGGGGAGAAGGGGTGCTGTGTGTGAGTGTCCAGCTGACATCCAGCAGTCAGCGAGGCTGGGATGCTGTGTGGCAGGTGCGTGTTGTGTATATGTGTAAGTGCGTGGCTGCACACCAAAAATTGATTGCGCCAAGCCCTTGCTCATAAGGAGCGGAGTATTTATAGACTAGCGCAATGAGATCGTTATGAGAATTGTCATCGTGTCTGAAAGTGGTTTCTCCTCGTTTGCTTTCCTATGGGCACGAAGGTGCGAGCCAGGTGGGTTCCCAAGCAGACAGGTGGTAGAATCTGTAGCGTCACAACAACTATATCATAACGTCTTATGCTTGGTATGTTCATGTGGTCATGTTTTCGTTACATTTCAGCATATAGATTTTAGAATGTCCTTCTGTGTGAACCGGAAGTTTTTTATTATTAGCAGTTAACCTGAACCAAGATGGTTGCCAAGACGTTGAAAGTAAAACAAACGTTGCCTTAAATCAAAGCGTGTTCTTTTCGTTGCTTCAGTGGTGACCCCGACGTGAGTACAAACTCTTTATCAGCGCCCACGCTGTAGACCTAGATCTAATTGGCAGCTACGACCGCTCATGGAATGGAAATGACGTCAGAAGCAATACGTCAGCTGGCTGATGCCATACGAGAACAAGCTCTTGCCCAAGCAGCACAAACCCAAGCCATTTCCCCGCCCCCCACAGTGGCTGCTGTTTCTTCTAAGGCTCCACCATTCTGGACAACTAATGCAAACGCATAGGACTGTACCGGTGTTTCCAGCTGGCACAAAGATGGGGTCACGGGCGAGTTCAAAGGCCGGAAATGTGACGTCAACTAAGGGGAAGGTCATGTCAGTGAAGATTGGGATGTCATCGGGGAACATCCCCTCGAACAAGGGAGATGAAAATTAACGGTGGGGAGTTTTTATTTATTTTATTATTTATTTATTTATTAAATCAGTTATCAGTTTAAACATCAAATGCCGGCTCAATGGGCCTCAAAAACGCTTACTTGGATATGTCTGCTATGTAGTGTTTCAGTGCAAGCTCCCAATAGTGGCGAGTGGCCTGTCGGCGGGGGGGAGGGGTGGGGGGTGGGGGTGGGGGGTGTAGGGGGGAGGGGGGCTTGGTGTGGGGAGGACGAGAAGGGAGAAGCCAACAGCCGCAGTTGAGCGCTTTACTTATCGAATCTCTCCCATTGTCAGCCAGCCGCTTCGTGCTTCCTTCAAACAACTTTACTCCCCCTGCAGTGCGTCGTCTTCAATCTTGCATCTCTATCCACCATCGTACCCCCCCCCCCCCCCCCCCCCATTTGCTCCCTACACCCTACCTCGCCCATTCGGCCTGCCGCCCCCCCCCCCCCCACCCCCCCCCACCCCCCACCACCCCGTGCGCCTCTGTCTACCCACACATTCGCTTCCCTTCCTCGTCCAATCGTGGTCTGTCTGTCTGCTTGAATGAATGACCGTCTATGTCTCTGTCTCTCCGTGTCTGTCTGTCTGTTGTCTGTCTGTCTGTCTGTTAGGTTGTGTGTCTGTGTGTCTGTCTGTCATCTGTGTGTGTGTGTGTGTGTGTTGTGTGTGTGTGTGTGTCTCTCAATCTCTCTCTCTCCTCTCTCTCTCTCCATCTCTCTCTCCTCCTCTCTCTTAACCGGTTACCTTTGGAAATAAAGATCATCATCATCATCATCATCATCATCATCGTCGGTCGTCGTCGTCGTCAAATTCATCATTATCTGTGTCTGTCTGCATGTCTGTCGATCTGCTGTCTCCTTCGTCTCTGTCTATCTGTCTGTATCTCTGTCGTCTCTCTCTGTCTGTCTGTCGGTCGTCCTTCTGTCTGTCTGTCTGTCGGTCTCTCTCTCTCTCTCTCCCTCTCTCTCCTCTCGTCTCTCTCGCTCTCTCTCTCTCTCTCTCTCTCTCCTTTGAAAATTAAAATGATGATGATGGCAATGATGATGATGAAGATGATGATGATGATAATGTGCTGCTGCTGCTGCTGCTGCTGCTGATCATCAGTCTCTCTGTCCCCTCCCACCTTCCCTCCCTCTCTCTC
>JADBJO010011992.1:12500-17500 GCA_016801955.1 Conus betulinus
GTCTGTCTGTCTGTCTGTCTGTCTGTCTCTCTCTCTCTCTCTCTCTCTCTCTCTCTCTCTCTCTCTCTCTCCTGTGTATGTGAGGGAGGGGAGGGGGAAGGGGGAGGGTGAAAGGGGGGAAGTTGCGTGTGTCCATGTGCACGTGCACGTACAACCTGAATGTTTAATTATCTTAAAGAACTCATTAGGGACCAGCGTCTTGTACCCGCAAATTGTTTTATTGATTTATCTATGATTGTTTTGTTCATGTATTGTTTAGAAGACAGGAAACTCTCTCTCTCTCTCTCTCTCTCTCTCTCTCTCTCTCTCTCTCTCTCTCTCTCTCTCTCTCTCTCTCTCTCTCTCTCTCTCTCCTCCCTCCTCTCTCTCTCTCTCTCTCCTCTCTCTCTCTCTCTCTCTCAGTTAGTCAATCTGCCATGGGTGATTTCAGCAATTGAGCTGTGCTGACATCATTGTGTTACTGATCACTTTGAGATAATCGTGATTACAGCATCGCGCTATTGATCGCTTGTAGATAATCCCGCTAACAACATGCTGTTGCTGATTACGTCTATGTAATCCCGTTGACACCATTGTGTCACTGACCATCACGATAATTCCACTGACAGCATTGTGTTACTGATCACTTAAAGATAATTCTTCTGACAGCATGGTGTTATTGAACACTTCAAGATAATTCTACTGTCAGCATTGTGTTATTGATCACTTCACGATAATTCTACTGACAGCATTGTGTTACTGATCACTTCACGATAATTCTACTGACAGCATTGTGTTACTGATCACTTCACAATTCTACTGACAGCATTATGTTATTGATCACTTCATAATTCTACTGACAGCATTGTGTTATTGATCACTTCATGGTAATTCTACTGACAGCATTGTGTTACTGATCATCACGATAATTCTACTGACAGCATTGTGTTACTGACCACTTCAAGATCATTCTACTGATAGCGTTGTGTTACTGACACTTGAAGATAATTCTACTGACAGAGTTTGTGTTACTGCTCATTTCTAGATAATTCTGTTGACAGTTATGTCACTTTTGAAGATAATTCTACTGAGAGCGTTTGTGTTACTGCTCATTTCTAGATAATTCTGTTGACAGAGTTATGTCACTGATCACTTCTTGACAATCATGATTACAGCGCTGTGCTAACGATCACTTTTTATTTTTTTTTTTTTCGTCCTTTCTTCTTCTTTTTCTTTTTTTTTTTTTTTTCCCTTTTTCTTTTTTTTCTTTCTTCTTCTTTTCTTTTTTGTTCTTTATTTTTTTATTTCCCTTTCTTCTTCTTTTCATTTCTTTCTTTCTTTTTTTTTTCTTTTGATGTCCCAACTTCTGTGCTGTCTCAGTGGCGTTGCATCTGTGTCGCGCTCATTCCGACCCCTCGTTCACAGCCACAGCCCGCCCGACCTGCCACAGCCCCCGACACCGGCAATCCACAAGGAGCAGTCAGTGTCCAAGCCTTTAGGAAGCAACCCACCAGAGGAGACACTGCACTGCTGCCGAGTCACTTCGGTGGTGTTCAGTGGCGCCTGTTCTGATTCAGCATGCACAGGACACCACCTACTAAGCTTCCCTACTGAGGACAATAATGGCTTAGTCACGGAGCCGACGTGAGTGAGTTCTCCCTCCGGAGGGTGCCACCATGTCCGCCCAACGACAGTCCCTATGAATTTGCCGTTACTGATGACTCCGACAGAATCGAACCAAGGCCACAGACGCGCAGAGGATATCGAAACTGAGGTCACCATGAGAGTAGAGCGTGAAGGGTCACAGAATTTGAGACTTCTTTTTTTTCTTTTTTTTTTTTTTTTTTTTTTTTTTCTTTTTTTTGAATGTTGCTCCTACACAGAGCTGACAAAAATGATAACAATGAGAGAGAGAGAGAGAGAGAGAGAGAGAGAGAGAGAGAGAGAGAGAGAGAGAGAGAGAGAGACAGAGACAGACAGACAGACAGACAGACAGACAGACAGGCAGGCAGGCAGGCAGACAGACAGACAGACAGACAGGCAGGCAGGCAGGCAGACAGAGTCAAAGACAGACAGAGCTGACAATGATAATGAGAGAGAGAGACAGAGACAGACAGACAAACAGAGAGAAAAGAGAGAGACCGACCGACAGACAGACAGGCAGACAGACAGACAGACAGACAGACAGACAGTCTGATTTATTGATCGGTTGATTGATTGGCAAATCTAATAGATGAATAAGAAGAATCATTTCCATCTGCCCCTGTAAACGAAAAACAAACAAACAAAGAGACACTCTGACACTTTGACACAGTCTTGTCATGGCCTAAAGGTCTCGCGACAAGTGGGAGGATATGACCACCATCAACGTCAGAGTGAACAAATAATACATAAAGAACATAGAGTATATATATTAAAAAAAAAACAAAAAAAAAAACAGCCTTATTGATATGAGACAATAATCCCATGCAAATAGAAGAAGGAAACGTAACCAGTTACTTACAGGCAACTCCAGACGAAGACTAGATGGTACATTTACAATATGCACGTTTAAATATTAAAAAAAAAAAAAAAAAAAAAAAATCGGCAATCAAAATAATTCAGAACAGCGGCACCATTCAAAAACTGTAGAGTTATTCAGTCTTCACTTCCTCATAGTTTTTTTTTTTTTTTTCTTTTTTTTGTCTAACGCTCCATGCCTCTCTGATAAATTTGGCAGTAGACTGAATGATATGTACGTCTGTTGATGACAGTATACCAGAGACGTCTTCTCTTTCAGCGATATCTAATTTTTAAAAAAGCAAGCATTGGGCACTGATATAAAAAAAAAAAAAACTGTATGACGAAATGGAAATGGATTTCATCGTCAACAGAATTTCCACACATTGGGCAAGGCGATTCTGCGGGGTGTCACAAGGTAAACCACCTCTCATTGGCATTAAATCAAAGGTTCTCAATCTGAATTTTGTGAAATGTAGTTTATGCCATTTATTCCTAATCAGTCAGTCAGTCATTCCCCCCTGACCGCTGGGGTCGTCGGGGGGGGGGGGGGGGGGGGGGGGGGGGGGGGACATGATGAGGCAGCTGCCATTTCTCTTCAGGCTCTTCTGTTGGTGGCTGTCTTGAGGAGATCTAGCATGGATATTTTTGTCCAATCCTTTACATTGTGGGACCAGCTCTTTTCTCTGCCGTCCTCGTCTGCGTCCTCCTTCAACGGTACCTTGAAGGATGGTTTTATTCTTAAGCACTTCAATGTAATTCCCCGCTTGAAAGATAGTTTTTAAAATGAGTAGAACCAGATATATCATTCCTTGCTTTCCTTGTCAGAATGTCAATTTTGTTCATAAAACACGCAGTCAGCGATCTTTGAATTCTAAAATAAAGCTTTGATCATGCCCTGCTCCGTGGGACAGCCACACAATCCCAAACCAATTCTCAGATATAACTGTTTTTACACGATACGCCCCCAGTGTGTGTGTGTGTGTGTGTGTGTGTGTGTGTGTGTGTGTGTGTGTGTGTGTGTGTGTTTTACCATGCTCCATCTGCCCCAACATCATGTCATATGCTTGTGTACAAAGTCCAGTTAGAGAGAGCGTCATAAACTTCAACCAGAAACTTATGCATTTAACATAATGTTCCTATACATAACAGGTACCTGCCAGTCTCGCCGTGTAAGATTTTGCTCGATGCGTGGGTGGGAACATTTAGAAAACGCTTTATGGCAAAAACGATGTACTTCTTTCCATTTGCTTATTGTTTGAAAGAGCCCATCCTTCAGCACCATAAGTGAGCATTGGTTCTATTTGGGTCTCAAACATTTTCCAAAAGAAACATGCATGAGAAGGATTTAGCTTTCGCAATGACCTTAGGATTTCCATGACACTCTTCTTTTACTTTCCAGCATGACTCATTTCTAGCATTGGTTAAACTTAGTCTTGTTTTTAAATATCATTCCCGAATACTTGTAAGCATTATCAACTTCTATTGCTGTGCTACCATACAACCATTTATCTTGCTCAGATAGAAGACCACCGTTACGGAAAACTATAACATTTGTTGTTGTGTTTTTCAAGAGGAACCGTCAAATGTAATCAGCCAGCTTCTTCGTTCAACGCATTTCATTAAGCTGATTTTGCAAACCAGAGGTCATGCTGGACAAGAGAATGACATCATCAGCAAAAAAAAGCATTAGAAATATTTCAATAGCTCCTGGTACAATTTGTCCTGGTACATTTGTATTCCGTGCCTTCCTTTTCTGGATAATTCCACTCCCAATTCGTTGATGAAGAGGGAGAACATCAGTGGGCTCAAAACACATCCCTGTTTTACGCCACAAGGACAACAGAAAAAACGCTGTGTATGTACTCTTATATCGAACATATGCTAAAACCGAGTCATAACTACTTCGCAAAGCGCAAAACGACTTGTCATTTACACCAGTTTTATGCTGAATGTTCTAGAAAATGTTATGATAGGCAGAATCAAAAGCCTTCTTAAAATCCACAAAGGCAACATAAACTTTGGTGTTACGCAGAAAGAAAGGGAAGAGAGAGAGAGAGAGAGAGAGAGAGAGAGAGAGAGAGGAGAGAGAGAGAGAGAGAGAGAGAGAGAGAGAGAGACAGACAGACAGACAGACAGACCGACGGAAATTCTGATTTCCTGATTCTCTGGTTGATTATTGATTGGCAAAGGCAACAGATAAACAAGAAAGGTTATTTTTCATCTGTCCCTTCCAACGAAGAGAACTAGGCCAGAAAGAGAGAGAGAGAGAGAGAGAGAGAGAGAGAGAGAGAGAGAGAGAGAGAGAGACAGAGACAGAGAGAGAGAGACAGAGAGACAGAGACAGAGAGACAGAGATAGAAACAGCGATAGAGACAGAGAAACATAGAGACACCGAGAGACAAAGACAAGCAGAGAAGAAGAAGAAGAGAAGGAGGAGCAGCAACAGCAGCAACAGAAGAAGAAGAAGAAGTAGAAGAAGATGACAGACAGACAGACAGACAAACAGACAGACTGAAAGA
>JADBJO010011992.1:27500-30000 GCA_016801955.1 Conus betulinus
CAACAACAACAACAACAACCGCGTTTTGCCTTTTTGTTCTGAATATCGCTCTTTTAATTATCAGTTGCTTTGAGGAAACACTTTTTCACTGGGATAACATCAAAGGTTGATGTCCATCTCATGATTTTTTTTTTTTTTTTTTGCTTGCTTTGAGTAAACACTCTTTCACTGGGACAACATTAAGAACTGATATCCGTATTATGATTTTTTTTTGTGTGTTTGCTTTGAGGAAAAAAAAACTCTATCACTGGGAAAACATTAAGAAGAGATGCCCGTATCAAGATTTTTTGTTTGCTTTGAGGAAAAGAAAAAGCTCTTTCACTGGGAAAACATACAGAAGACTGATATCCGTATCATGAGTTTTTGTTTGCTTTGAGGAAAAAAAAGAGACCTATTTCACTGGGAAAGCATTAAGAGGAACTGATGTCCGTATTATGATTTTTTTTTTTCTGAAAAGATAAGTTTAATCTTGTACACAACAGTCCTTGTACTATTCCTTTACAACGGGTCAGGCGAAAGTTCCACAGCCTGTCGGCCAGCAGACTGTCAGAGGTTCATAGCGTCAGGGGCATGGTACGGTGGGAAGCGGAGCCCATCCCTCCTCTTTAACACTCTCTGAACTGAATTAGGTCTCCGTTTACCGCTGAGAGGACAGAGACGGGTGTCAAGCCGAAATATCCCAACCGCACCAGTGGGTTCGAACTTACGACTAGCAGCTCCGCAGACAGACGCTCTGACCGTTTGACCATGAGCCTGTCTGTTGTATGATACGCCCCTGATATGCTTTCTGTGTTTCCTGGGATTCAAGATAAAAGTGATGGTATTGCCATCCAGTTCAGTTCATTCAGTTCGGTGGTTTATTTAATGTCTTTTCATCGCCAGATGACATTAGACACCTGTTAAAAAAAAGAAAGAAAGAAAAACCTTCACACTCAACTTATCTAGTACTTGCAAAGCCACAGCTGATATGCACATATTTCCATAAGTGAAACACCCTAGTGGTACACAAAGTTGTTGATCTTTACAAAACGTTTGCAACCTGTGACTTGAGAAACACCATGGCAATTTCAGCAACACATGAACCATATAAGGCAGTATTGACAGTATCAAAGTTGTTCATCTCGATACCTTTCTCCTGATATAACGAGGTCAACACTGAGCATTCAAACAAAAGATGACGCACACAGAATGTTTTCTCTGCAGACACAAGTGATGCCAAGTTGTACTGTCATCCCTGGTTTCGTGGAGGATGATAACCGTTTTGCTAGGGATAACAATAATAACAACTAATTTTGCTCTCTCACCTTTCTTTAAAGATAGTTCTTTTCGTTTTGTTTTGTTTGTTTGTTTTTCTACTCAGAAGAACAAGAGGAAAACAGTGATCACGTGCCTAGGAAACTGGTATGCTCCAGTTGCCAGTGACTAAAGAGGAGAATAGTATTCTTCTTCGCTAGATGAAGATTTTTCGACGGTAATTATAAAATTACTTTGTTTTTACATATACGTTTAGAAAACCTTGAATAAGCAGCGACGGTTTTGTTTGGATATCATTCCTTGTGAGGCTGACAACAAGTTGTGGAGGGCCTAGTCTTTGAGATGTAGTCACTCACGTGGGGAAAGGGTGACCTCCATTGGAGCAGACTGGATTGCATGACCTTCCCCTCCCCCATCCACCCCCCCTCCGCCTCTCACTCCCCCTCCCCCCACCTCCTGTCACTGCCCTCCGCCTTCAACAGCCTCTCCTCCCCCCTCCCGCCTTTTTTTTTTTTTTTTCTTCTTCTTCTTTTTTTTTCAATCTAAGGATGGTGGTGTGGTGTGCGTATGTGTGTGAGTGTTGCGCGCTCGCGCGCGAGCATGTGTGTGTGTGTGTGTGTGTGTGTGTGTGTGCTTGCATGCAGTGATGAAAGTGGTGGGGTGGAGTAGGGTGGGGATGGGGAACCACACAAGCGTGCGTGCGCCACGCACCCCCGCACACATACACATTCATTTTCATCTCTTTATATCCGTACATCCACTCACATCCATACACAACTATATGCACTTACTCACACACTCATGGACGCACTCCTGCACATACACAAATCGTCAGCATCATCGCTGTTTCTATAATTACATTTACTACTACTACTAGTACTAGTACTACTACTACTACTGCTGCTGCTGCTGTTGCTGCTGCTGCTACTACTACTTCTGCTACTACCACCACTACTACTACTACTACTACAATACCACTTTCCATAACGCAGAAGCACAGACACATTCACACCCACACACACATTTGCAACCCCCCCCCCCCCCCAACCCCTCCCCCCACCTCTGTCGCGCACTTACTCATTTGATCACTCGCACCTTCAATATATGCCCACGCCTGTGAGTGTGTGTTCTGGTATTGTGGATTGTATTCCATGCTTTTCATAGTTCCCATTTCTTTCTTCTTGTTGGATTGAGTGATTGTCACAATGGTTGGCAGTACCTGTGAGAGCGTCTTTGTTGGATTGAG
>JADBJO010011992.1:35000-37500 GCA_016801955.1 Conus betulinus
TGTGAGACATAAACACTTTACAGCAGACTCCATGGAAACCCTGATCCGAGATGTCCCACCAGACAGGATCTTTGAATTTCTGAAAGGGATTAACATTTTCATCTGATCTAAGAGTTTACAGATGAAAGATTTTTTTTTTTAACGAAGTTTCTGGTACGCTTTTAGCAGATGTATTATAAAGAGATGTGTGAAAGATTTGTTTTTGTTTGTTTGTTTGTTTTTGATGAATTGTGAGTTGATTTTAAAAAGGTGACATCCCTGACATGGCCCTTTGCGGTCGGCTGG
Organism: Conus betulinus; assembly: GCA_016801955.1. Taxonomy (NCBI): domain Eukaryota; kingdom Metazoa; phylum Mollusca; class Gastropoda; order Neogastropoda; family Conidae; genus Conus; species Conus betulinus. The sequence goes on from JADBJO010011992.1 coordinate 35,286, forward strand.
GCAATAAGCAGCATTACCTTACTTTACCGCGTAAATTTCGTTGTCCGGAAATGCAACTGCCATAAGTATGAAAATCAAATTTTACAGGACTTGAAAAAAAAAAATTGAATCTTTATCCCCACAAGTTATACTGTGAGCTGAGCTACGGTACAAAAAATTGATTACAGCATGTTTATTTTTAGAATAATGTGATTGGGTCTTGGCTACGTTATGCCCCTTGGCCCGCTCTTACAGTGTACCAAAAATCTGAAAAATGCGGAAAAATCTAAGTTACAGTAGTTGTATTTCCGGGCGGCGTATATATGGGGTTTGCTGCCCGCCCTTCATTTGTCTTGTGTTTGTTGCATAAAGCGCAGACACTTCTTCTTAAGTAGCTATTTATTCTTGAACGACTGGATTTGAACCAGCAGACATTGTGCACGTCCCGCCATTGACAGAGGATAGGTATCACCATTATGTGTGCACTGTTTTGTATTTCCGGGAAGCTAATACCGTTAGTTCTCCCGATGACGTCACTTAATGTCATGGCAGATCAACTGCGTCACAGGCACGTCTTGATCTCATTTGTTAGAAGCGTGTTCCCTGCTCGTAAAGGTCGTAAGATTCATGAGGTGGGTTCGCTTGTGCCACTTCCTGTTTGTTCAACGCGCGCCATGTTTAGGGCTGTTTTTTGTACTCCCAGTTCTTATAGAACAGGGAGTACTTTACAACAGGAACGAAGAAGTGCTGTCTGTGTGTCTGTCTGTCTGTCTGTCCGTGGTCAAAAATATGTTCCACTCGCTCCAGACAAAACTTCTGGGCCGATCTTTCTGAAAATTTGTAGGTATGTTCATTATGGGTCACGGATGATGCCCGATGTTTTAGTTTACCAGAATAGCCGTTACTAACGGCTATAACGGCCCAAAACAGTTTTTTCTTCTTTATGGAATATCTCAGTGACGAAATACATTATGACACATCTTTGATTGTGACGTGTTTTTTTTTTTTAAAATTCGACAAAGATCTATTAAAGTACTGTGTTTTGACAGATTTTAAAAATAGCTTTAGATCTAATAACTGACTGGTAGATCATGGGTATTTTCATAGTAAACATGCTCGTGACATGTGCACGCGTATTCAAGATAAACTGGGAGTACGTTGATATGCTTCGCATCTTGTTTAACCCTTGCCTTTCTCAGACCTGTCTTGCATTCTAAATGAACTCGCAGATTTCTCCAGCCAGAGGTAAGTCCCTGGAGGATGTGATTGGATATCGGTGCCAGCAGCAAAATGAAGGTTACAAAGAGGTCGCCCCTCTCCCACAGTTGTGAACCCCCAAAGCGGTTTCTGCGTTAAATTCTCCATTGACACAGTTATTGTGGTAGTGGCGTTAGTAGCACTCTCCGTAGTGGGCGTTGTTGTAGTGGTAGCCGATGTGTGTGTGTGTGTGTGTGTGTGTGTGTGTGTGTGTGTGTGTGTGTGTGTGTGTGTGTGTGTGTGTGTGTGTGTGCGCGCGCGCGCGCGCTCTCCCCAAATCGATTTTTTTTCCCATTCTCAACAGACAATTTTGGTATTGATGTTAGTAGCACGCTCGGTAGTGGGCGGTGTTGTAGTGGTAGTCGTTTTGTGGGGAGTAGAGGATGAGTATCTCTCTCTCTCTCTCTCTCTCTCTCTCTCTCTCTCTGTACGTGTGTGTGTGTGTGTGTGCGCGCGCGCGCGCGCGCGCCTGCGTGCGTGCGTGCGCGTGCGTGTGTGCGTGTGTGCGTGCGTGCGTGCGTGCGTGTGTGTGTGTGTGTGTGTGTGTGTGCGCGTGCGTGCGTGCGTGTGTGTGTGTGTGTGTGTGTGTGTGTGTTTCAATGGTGCATCATGAAAGAAGCGAGGTATGAGTCTCCCTTCGTCTTTAGATTAAAAAAAAAAAAAAAAAAAAATGAAAAGGAAGAAGCCGGTTTGTATGTTGTGTCAGAACCTGCGGAGGACAAGAATCAGGGGCCGATGACGGAGATAGGGCTGAGGGTGCAGGGGGGGTGGGTGGGGTGGGGTGGGGTGGGGGGGGGGGGGGTGAGGAGGGGTGAGGGGTATGTCACAGGGAGGGGCATTTACCTGCTGTCTTCTTCACCTCTTGCTCACCTCTTTCTCAAGTCTCCTTTCGTCCTTTCCTTGATTCCTCTGCCCCCCACCCCCACCCCCTCCCCTCCCCTTTTCCTTCTTTCTCAGCGCACGCTCCACCGTCCACCCC
>JADBJO010011992.1:42500-60962 GCA_016801955.1 Conus betulinus
CAAATAACACAATAAAATAAAATACATGGTCTATATGTATATCTTTATCAAACCCAACTATGGCTAATGGTTCAGTTATCTGCAAATTAAATGCACACATACATTTTTTCATCCATCAAAACCACCAGCGTTTCCCAAAAACGTTTTATGACTGTACAATACCAAAACATATGTGTGATACTGTCCTTAAGACAGGTACAGAAAGTACAAACATCGCTGTTCAATATACCCATTTTTTTTTCAGCACAACATTAGTACCAAGACATCTGTGTATTATTTGTAACTGTAACCATTTCATTTTTAAATCAGAAATTTTACTCAGATAAAGAAAACAGTTTTTTCCAGTCATTTTCAACGTTCAGCTTTATATCCCAGTTCGTACAGATTTTCGGGTGTGTATGATTATCTATAAAAATGTCATAATATAATCTTGACCCTTTACAAACTGACGTTAACTTTTTGTAACATACATACATACATATTTAAACATTTATTAGTATTTTCAACTTTGATTTTTGTTTTTTGTATATATTCAATTATAGCTGCTTTTAAAACCAGAAAAAAGTGACAAAATTAATGTTTACGTCATACTTTTGTTTAAATTGTTCGTAAGAAATAAACTGGCCATTGTCAAGCAAAAAATGAGCAATACGATATATGCTCTTGTTGATCCATGCTTTCCCCAAACAGACTTTTTTCCCAACTTGTATTCTGTTTGTATAAAAGACTGGTTCCGCAAGGAGTTCATAAGAAGTCTCACAGTTAACTTTGTAGAAAAATTATTTGTACGCCATAAATACTTCTGTCCAAAATACGTTTGATTTACAGAAGGAAGAAAGTATTTCTGGTCCATATTTCTCAAGATCGCTTAAAAGTGGAAAGTTAGATGTTGTAATAGTTTTCCATTTGTGGTGTGTAGTCTGAACTTTTTGCAGCCACGTCAATTTTAGGGAAGTAGCAAACGTTTTAATTCTGGTAGTCCAAGACCACCGTTGTGGATACTTTTGTGAGCAGTTTTTCTATTTATTTTGTCTGGCTTTTTATTCCACACAAATTTGTAACACTAACTTTGTAAAGCGTGAAAAAAAATGTCAGGTGGGCTAGGTAGGTTAGGTGGATATTTCCACAAATGGATGAGTTTTTGATAAAAATAAGTGATTTTGAAACTGTCACTCTGCCCAAAGGAGTTAGTTGTCTTCTCACCCAAATCTTGAACAAATGTTTCACGTCCTGCTAATTGTTCAGAATAATTAATATCTGCACAGTTTTGCAAATCGTTGGTAAACCAGATGCCAAGAATTTTTAATTTTTGTGGGTTCCACTCCATACCTAAATGGTCCATGTAACGAACAGCAGAATTTCTACAGCTCCCCAACCAAACAGCACTAGTTTTTCCAGGATTCATATATAAACCTGATGTACGACCATACATTTCCAGTACGTTTATACATGTTTCAAATGATTTTTCGTCGCCTGCTAAAAGAAATTCCGTGTCATCTGCATACTGAGAAAGCTTATGTTCAACTGTATCTATAACTATTCCATGTATGTTTACGTTTTCCCGAATCATTAATGCTAGACCGAAGGCTGACATTCTTTGAGCCTAATCTGGACCCATATTCTGAAGCTTCAACTCCCCCCCCCCCCCCCCCCCTCCCCCTGCCTTTGCTATTTTTTTTTCTTTTTTTTGTCATTAGTTGTTGCTGTTGTTGTTGTTGTTGTTGTTGTTGTTTTCATTTTTTTGTTGTAAAGGCGATCTTTTTTTCTCCTTTTTCTTTCCCCAACTCTCACGGGCCGTGCAAGTCTGTATGTTGTATCGCTTACTAATGGACATCTTCTTGCTGACTTCAAATGGTTTGGCGTTTGGATACAACAGCACGTGAGGGTTTATATTTCTGTACTTGTGTTTCCAGGTGTATTCAGCTTCTTCTCAACAGACCCAGCACCTGTGTAGAGGCCGACGCCACAGAGACCCAGCCAAACATAGACATCAAGAAGAGAGCTGGAAAGTGAGCCCTAGATGTTTGCTGTTTTCTTATTAAGGGCCTGCACAGACAGACAACGAGGAAAGGCATAGCAGGGTTTGCCCCTCTGATAGCGACTGCAAACACTTCAGGTAGGAGGGAGGGAGGGAGTTCCAGTGGTGGAGGTGTCGCGCGCACTGTGTCGGTGCTCTCACGGTGAATGTGGGTCACAAGGGTGTTATGTACCCTGCGTGGGTCACAGCTTAGAGGGCTTGTTTGTTCTGTCGGTTCTCTTTGTTCCCCCCCCCCCCCCCCCCCAACAGTGGGCAGGACGCTAGGGGAAAGAGGGAGAGGGTGGTGAAGGGTGTAGCTGCAGGTGGCGGTGGGGGGTGGGGTGGGGGGAAGAGAAGCTCTCTCTTCGTCTGTCTCTCTCTCTCTCTCTCTCTCTCTCTCTCTCTCTCTCTCTCACCAGTTAAGTAGAATAGTAAGACAAGTGTAAAAATGACAAACTTAAGTCTTTTTACTATTTTGAAAAAACAAAAAGCATTTTAATCTCTCTCTCTCTCTCTCTCTCTCCTCTCTCTCTCCCTCTCTCTCTCTCTCTCTCTCTCTCTCACCTCTCTCTCTCTCTCTCTCATTTTACTCTTTTTTTTTTTTGTATCGTATTGTACTTTTTTTTTTTTAGTCACTTTTTTCTAGTCACTTTTTGCATGCTTCTTTGTTGCCTTATCTTATGTTGACCCTATTCAGGGCGAGGACTGGATGTAAAAAAGCACATCAGTGCTTATCTATTATCCTCGTAAATAAAGAATTTTGTCTTGTCTTGTCTTGTCTTGTCTCTCTGTCTGTCTGTCTGTCTGTCTCCCTCTGTCTTTATCTCTGTCTCAGCCTCCCCCCCTCTCTCTCTCTCTCGCTCTCTCTCTCTCTTTCTCACCAGTTTTGGTAGAATAGCTGTACAAGTATACAAATGATTAACTTCAACCTGCACTTTTACTATTTCAAAATAAAATGCATTTTGCTCTCTCTCTCTCTCTCTCTCTCTCTCTCTCTCTCTCTCGTCTCTCTCTCTCTCTCTGTGTTGATTTTGCAAACGCTTTTGATGTAATTGACCACAAATTGTTACACAGGAAGCTTTTATCATGATAACAGGAAATGCCTTCCAACTAATCACATCAGTCCTAGAAGACCGTCAACAAATCGAATGATCTCCCTCTCTATATTCATGATTCATATGAACTCTTCTGCGATGATACCACTGTCCAAACAAGTAGCCTCAGCTTACAAACTGTTTTCACTTCATTACAGAAGAATGCTGATATCTTAAGTAATTGGTGCAATGTAAATCACATGTCACTGAATCCTAATAAAACAAAACTAATGCTGATAACAACAAGGCAAAGAACACAAAACATAACCATACAGCCTCCATCTGTTTTTGTCAATAATCAGGAAACTGAAGTGGTGGATAGCCATCGAGTTTCAGGCGTACATGTTGATAATAATCTCATGTAAATCAATACCCAGACAAATATATCGACTGTGCATGATTAAGCATTTCTTAAACCTTCATGCCAGGAAATTATTCCTACACGCACATATTCTCTCTTCAATCAATTATTGTTCAACACTATTTGATTCTGCAAATGCCGTAAAACCTCTTACGGGTGTCTTCAAAAGAGCACTTAAAGCAATTCTATTAAAATCATCTGGTCTTAGTGAAGGGGATTATACTAAAGCAGGGGCCCTTCCACTAAAAGAAATGTTGGTTGTTAACAAAAGTTTGTGAATGCAAAGAATTGCGTCGGTTTAGACCATAAACTCTTCAGTCTAAATTTAACATACACCCTAGGGATTCAACCAAATTCCAGGTTCCCACACCTAGAATAGATCTATTTAAATCAAGTTTGTCTTACTCAGGTAGTGTGGTTTGGAATTCACTTCCACTACAATTCCGATGCACTCAAAATGCAGAATCCTTCAGAAAAAACTAATTACACATTTCACAGCAGACCATTACTATTAGGGACAAAGTACATATACCAGGGCACACCCTCTGTTTTGCTGCTTATTAAACCGATACACACCCCGTTTCCTTTCCACTGATTTTTTTTTTTTAACCAATAATGATAAATGAGAGATATGGTTACCATTGGTTTTACTAATGATTGCAATTATATCATGATGAATGTTGTGATCACTGATTTTATTGGTGCATTGTCACTAATTGACTGATGTCCTAATACTTTTGATTTCTTGAAGCACTGGACTACATAGTGTGATAATGTGTGTCCTGATTACTGTTGACTATATTGATGTATTGTTGCTCTTTATTCAAATTTCACAGTAATATTTAGCATATGATAATTTGGATAAGAAAAATGGAAACATAATCTCTCTCTCTCTCTCTCTCTCTCTCTCTCTCTCTCTCTCTTGGTATTTATGGCTGCGTATCGATGTATTGTTACTTTATTGATAATTCTAGTCATGGGTAGTATATGAACAGTTTTAAAAAAAATGGGGGGGGGGAGGGGGATGGAGGAAGATTATGATGGCATCTCTCTCTCTCTCTCTGTCTCTGTCTGCCTGTCTGTCTCTCTCTCTCTCTCTCTCTCTCTCTCTCTCTCTCTCTCTCTCTCTCTCACACACACACACACACACACACACACACACCACACACACACACACACACACACACACACACACACACACACACACACACACACACAACACACACACACACACACACACACACACACACACACACACACACACACACCATACACACACACACACACACACACACACACACACACACACACACACACACACACATACATACGCGCGCGCGCACGCACACATACACACATCATGATAAATAAGTGCTGTGATTATTGATGCTAGGAATGTATTGTCGCTTACTGATAACTGATTGTAGTACTGTTCGTTCTCGTCTTGCCTTGTAACCACATCATGTAAATGTAAAAGAAAAAAAAAGTTGATATTACTGATGCTTTGTAGTCGTCTAATCATCATCCTTAGCAGCTTGCTGTATGTTAATATTTTACAAAAGGACTCTCTCTCTGTCTCTCTCTGTCTCTGTCTCTGTCTCTCTCTCTCTCTCTCTCTTCTCTCTCTCTCTCTCTCTCTCTCTCTCTCTCTCTCTCTCTCTCTCTCCCCACCCCCGCCTTCGATAAAAGGATCGCTTATTCTATGTCTGTGTGTGCTAATTTTTTCTTCTTTGAAATCAGTTTCTTTATTCTTGTTTGTTGTTTCAATCGCTTGTTTTCCCTTTAAAGTCATCTACCTTACATGTGAATGGATGAACAACTCATCAACTTTTTAATGCATTTGTGAAGACATGTGTATTTGTTACAAGTTTTGTCAGTTTTAGCCTATATATTGTCATGCCGGGGCAAGGGCCGGATGAAAAAAACAGCATGCGTTTGCTTATCTGTTACTCTTGGAAATAAAGATCATCATCATCATCATCATCTCTCTCTCTCTCTCTCTCTCTCTCTCTCTGAGAGAGACACAAAAAAGGAAAGGAAAGAAGAGACAGAAATGAATAAAACAAAGGAGGAAGAAGGACAGGAAGAATGGAAGGAAAGAAAAAAAAAAAGAAAAAGAAAAAATAGGAAAGAAATAAACAAAATGTGAAATTAGTATAACTATAACAAGACCAAACACCAATTTTGAAATGAATTCATGGCCAGAGCTTTCGGGGCTTTGATGCCCCTTCATCAGTTGCCATTATTTTTATTAGCTAAAGACGTCATCATTGTATGCGTCAAAGATGAAAATGCGTCACCGATAAAAAGACGTCACAGGCCGAGAGATTTTTATTTTATTTTATTTTTTTTTAAATACGTCACGGCACAGTGTGATGGTATAAGGAGACTGGTTAAGTATGGGATGGAGAGAGGAAGGGATGGAGGGGGGTGGGGGGGGGGGGGTATGGAGGGTCCGAGGGATGAAGAGAGGGAGGGAGGAATGGAGGGAGGAGGGGAGGGGTGGAGGGAGGGATGATGGGACGGATAGAGGGAGGAGGAGGAGGAAAAGGAAGGGGGAAAGGGAGGGAGGGAGGGAAAAAATTGTGAGCGTGTTTGGGGGTGGACAAGTGCAGGAAAACGGAGCGGGACGACAATAGAACAGTTCGTAGGATGACCATCAGACTGGTCAAATACGTTCATCCCTTCTGGATAGTTAACGCGGAGTCTTCTTCTCCAGAACTTTTTCTCTCCGCGCTTTCTCACCTCGGGGTCTGTGGACTTAATCTGTTCGATGACCGTGCATCGCATATGTTCCAGACTGTGTCCCTCTTGGTTGAAAATGTTTGGAGATCATCGTCTGGGCGTTTGTCTGGGTGCCGAATGTCATAGCGTTGACCCGCGAGTCTCTCTTTAAATGTCCTTCCCGTCTCGCCAGCGTACAGTTGTTCATTGCACTTGGCACAATCCATGAGGTATATGACATTTGATGAAGTACAGGAGGTGCTGGAGTTTATTCTGTAGGGTTTTTTTTTTCCCCCGTGCGAACACTCTGGAAGGTGTTTGTCTCCTGTAGAAGAGTCTTGCAGGTCATGCAGCTTTTGGCCAAGTACCTATTGCATCCTGTCTGCGTGTCATCTGTGGCCTGGCTTGCTGGGGGAAGGGCAGAGGGCATCAGGGTGTTCCGGAGGCTCCTGCAGTTGCGTTCACCAACGATAGGTGGTTTGGGAACAGCCTTCTTCATACGGTTACTGCTGTGGAGGACTGGCATGAGGTTCCTCAGCCAGGTTGCCAGAGGGTGGGTGGGGGTGGGGGGGGGAGGGGGGTTTGGCAGGGTTATGGGTGATGATGTAGGGCACCTGGGCGTTGCTGCGCTCCTTGGGCACGTATTGAAGGGTCTTCACTGCGGGGTTTGGCTGCTGTTCGCCGAATGGCCTCATCTATGAGCGTGCCTGGGTACCCGCGTCTCATCATCTTGGTTTTCATCTCCTGGCTGCGTTGCTGGAAGTCTTCCTCTCTGGAGCAGATTCTGCGGAGCCCTCAAGACTTGATGTTTCTGGCGCAGTGCCTGGGGTGGCAGCTGTTGAAAGGAAGAATCATATACATATAAAGAAATAAACAAAGAAACCAATAAAAGGAAGAGAGGATAGGAGGAAGGAAAAAAGAAAGGAAGGAAGGAAAGAAAGGATAAGGATAGACAGAAAGGATAGGATAGAAGACAGAAAGAAAAAATTAAACAGCTTAACAGAAGAGGGAAACAAAGGCAGGTAACCCGTCCTTCAATCTAGGATGGTTGGACAGAGCCAGAACCACAAAACAAAGGAAAAAGACAGCTTTAAAGTCTCTCTGTCTATCTGTCTGTCTGTCTGTCTGTCTGTGTGTCTCTGTTTCTGTCTGTCTGTCTGTCTGTCTCTCTCTCTCTCTCTCTCTCTGTCTCTCCTCTCCCTCTCCCCTCTCTCTCTCTCACTCTCTCTGTCTGTTTGTCTGTCTGTCTGTCTGTCTGTCTCTGTTTCTGTCTGTCTGTCTGTCTGTCTGTCTCTCTCCCCCCCTCACTCTCTCTCTCTCTGTCTCTGTCAGTCTCTCTCTCTCTCTCTGCGTCTCTGTCTGTCTGTCTGTCTGTCTGTCTCTTTCTCTCTCTCTCTCTCTCTCTCTCTCTCTGTAATTTTTAATGCGAATAGAGCATTTGTAATTCTATAGATCCCCCACTTCCCCCATACAATCTTCCGCCCCATGAGGGAAGAAGAGTGGGAAGAGGGGAGGTGGAGATGGGGGATGACAGTATCAACAACTCAGCAGGACAACATGGCCACCACAGGGATTCATCTCCATAACCAGACTCTAACATTAGAAGAGATGAGAGTCTTCTAAGCAGCAAATTACGACGGCTCTGTCAAAACTAAAGCAAAGGACTGGGCCCAGCCCGACCCTGTTCCAAACCTCGCATCATACGCGCGCTCGCACACACACACACACACACACACACACACACACACACACACACACACACACACACACACACACACACATACACTCAATGCATTACACACATGTACACACACACACACACACACACACACACACACACACACACACACACATATGCATGCACACATGCACGCACGCACGCGCACGCACACACACACGTTTGCTTATCGTTTTCATATCACCAGAGACGTGAAAGAAATTCTTTCTCTACGTCTATGATATCACACACACACACACACACACACACACACACACACACACACACACACACACACACACATTATTGGTTACTTAACGCGTTCATTCTCGATCCTTTCCCTCCCATCTCCAGGTCTGCTTGGTCTCCTCCGCCAAGTCTCCGTCCGCCGTCTGTCCGCCGTCAAGACAGAGCTGTCAGTCACCTGAGCTGTCAGTCATCCTTCATCCTTGCCGCTGGCACGGTGACGTCACTTGTACAGAGGCCTGCTACAAGCAGACGTGACTTCCGCTGAAGCGGCTTTGCAAGTCTCACACACAGGTCGACTGTTTCTGCCAAAGTCACACTCGGAATATTTTCACAATTTACATCAGAGGCGTTTTTCTCCCGAAGTAACGACCAACTGCAACTTAACAATGTTTGTAATTAAGGTGTTTCCAAGTCACAGTCAGAACAAGTTACAATGAATATGATTAAGGTGTTTTTGAAATAATCAACAGTACATTTTTACAAGGTATATGATCGAGGTGTTTCAAAGATACAGCCAGAACATTTTGCAACGTATATAATCAAGATGCTGTAAGATTATACGCTGGACAATTTTACCACAGTATATAATTAAGGTCTTTCAAAGTTTCGACCAGAATAGTTTTACAACATACATGATGAAGGTGTTTTAAAGTTATAGCCGGAACATTTTACAGCGTTTAATTATAATCAAAGGGATTCAGAAGTTACACCCAGAACATTTTACAGCGTTTGCAATGAAGGTATTTGGAAATTACAAACAGAAAGTTTTACAACGCATAGAATGAAAGTGCTTCAAAGTTAAACCTGAACAGTTTTACAAAGGATGTAATTAACCAGAGCAAATTTTACAACGTAGGCTATGTTATTGAGGTGTTTCAAAATTACAACCGGAACAATTTACAATGTATACAATTAGCGTGTTTTCAAAGCTGCTGATAAATTTTACAGTTACTAAATCAGGTGTTTCTCCTGAAATTGCAACCACACCACTTCTGCAGTTTATTATCTAGCTGGTCCCCCCCCCCCCCCCCCCCCCCCCCCCCCCCCCCAAAAAAAAAGAAAAAAAAAAAAAAAAGTTGCAAATCGGAACAGTGTGTGAATTTGCTGTTTCTGCTAAACTATTTCTGTTAAAGCTGCAACCATACGAATTTTACAATTCATTGCTTTTCCCAAAGTATTCATTGCTTTTTTCCCAAAGGTACAACAGGAACATTTTTTTTTTACTAGATGATTTTGGTGCTTCTCCAAATTTTACAACCGGAACAATTTTACAATGAGACAACTTAGGTATTTCTCAGAAAGCAGCATCTCTCTCTCTCTCTCTCTCTCTCTCTCTCTCTCTCTCTCTCTCTCTCTCTCTCTCTCTCTCTCTCTCTCTCTCTCTCTCTCTCTCTCTCTCTCTCCTCCGTGTGTGTGCCCACAACAGCATAATATCTCCAGTTTCTCACCGACCAGTCTTTCATAATAAACAAGAATGTTGAAATATAAACTTGTGTACTTGAACACGCCTGCCTCATGAATCACTAGTTCGCTCCTCCTTGGGCATTGATGATGACACTGTTATGGTGACTGATGCTCCTTATGTGGTTTTTTGCCACAATGTGTGTGTGTGTGTGTGTGTGTGTGTGTGTGTGTGTGTGTGTGTGTGTGTGTGAGAGAGAGAGAGAACAAGAATTTTTGTGTACATACAGTTTAAGCGTATGTACGTGTTGTGTTATGATAATAGGAATCATCACTGTTTTACTATAGTCGGTTTTATGCTGTATGTCCTGATGTTTCAGTATCCTTAATCCATGAAGGGAAAGGATCGCTTTGAAATAAGCATCGTCTTGCCTGTCTCTAACATTGGGAGCAAAGTTTATCAATCAGCTAATCAATTAATCTCTGTCTGTCTGTCTGTCTGTCTGTCTGTCTGTCTGTCTGTCTGTCTGTCTCTCTCTCTCTCTCTCTCTCTCTCTCTCTCTCTCTCTTTCTTTTTTCTCTTGATATTGCATTCCTTTTTCACCATACATAATTCTGATATAATTATTATTGTGTGATGCAGACCCCACTCTGGGCGAGGACAGGATGAATAAAAGCACACAAACGCTTTTTCCAGTATCCTGGCAAAACACCACTCTCTCTCTCTCTCTCTCTCTCTCTCTCTCTCTCTCTCTCTCTCTCTCTCTCTCTCTCTCTCTCTCTCTCTCTCTGCTCTCTCTCTCTCTCTGTGGATTCTTACGCCCCCCCCCCCCCCCCCCCCCCCCCCCCCCAAGTGTCTAACGGATTTTAAACAACGGCGAGGGCAGCACACCTTGCTGCTTGCTGACAAGACATGATGTACGGTCTCTGGCAGCCCCCCATTAATTCATCAGGAAGCGGCCAGCCCACGTGAAGCCGTGAATACATGAATGGGTAAGTGGGGACTGGCGTAACGTCAAAGGAAGGCAACACAGCCAGGACACCAGCCACACGGCTTTTGAACTTCTGCCAGGGACACTGACCGTCTCCACATGTGACGGGAGACTGGGTGGGTGACTGGTGTTTTCAATCGTAAGAAATGCAGGAAGAGTACAACGACATCATCGAGAGAGAGAGAGAGAGAGAGAGAGAGAGAGAGAGAGAGAGAGAGAGAGAGAGAGAGAGAGAGAGAGCAACACACACAATGAAATATAAACAAAAAAGTGAAGAATAATAATTTTTCAAAAAACCCGCAAAACTTATCATGAATGAATAACTGAATGAGAAGGCGTTAGGGAGAGCGCAGCCTCTGCCACCGCAGATCGGCATCAAATCGAGTGTGTTCGTCTGTGGGTCACAGTCCACCTGTTCATCGAGTTCCGACAAAATCTGTTCACTGGTTTCCGCGTAATTTTACCATTAGTGCAAGTACACAACCAATAGGTGTGGGTAACGAGCGATACGCGCTGAAAAGAATAATACATCAACAATGGTGATGCACCCCATTATCAGACGACGATATAAACGGAGAAATAAACAAACAGAGGTATGAACAAACGATGCCACTTGTCATGGTCCGCCATAAGAGCCAGTACTATGCCCTTGACAAGTCTTTCAAAGCCAAGCTTGCGGCCGAGTTGGTGACTAGTCAATGTCCAGATTGACATGTGACCACTCGTATAGACACACGTCGTTCTCCCTGATTCTGTTAACACAACAAAGCTTTATGGGCTTTCGACAACAGTCCAAAGGTTTTAAGCTGAGATAATACATCATTAATGTCTTCTCTTTCGTATTGTTTCTATTAGAAAATTATTAGTTGGGGGGATGATAATGGAAAGACAGGAAGGGGAGTGGGGGGGGGGGGGGGGGGGGGGGGCAGCAACTAGGATTTAACGATGAATGAGAAAGTTTTGACAGACACAAAAAGTCTCAAGAATAGACGAGGAAAATGCTGGTTGACATCTGTTCTGCTTCTCCTTCATCATGATTTATTTGACTTTTTAACCCTTTACATTCCATCAGAAGCGTAGGGCTGCGACAGCTCTCCTCCAGCGAACTGGATTCTGGGGTTGACTTCTTTATCTGAGCCCACCTTATTCCGGCTGCCTTCACTTCAGAATCCATACATCCATGCCGTTTCTGTCAAGGTCGTCCCACCTTCTTTTCCCCTTGTGGACTTCAGTTGAATACCTTTTTTTCACGTTGCTCAGAAGCTTTCACGGTGTGCGGCCAATCCAAGCTGATGTCTTTCACAGTGTGTGGCCAATCCAAGCTGATGTCTTTCACAGTGTGTGGCCAATCCAAGCTGATGTCTTTCACAGTGTGTGGCCAATCCAAGCTGATGTCTTTCACAGTGTGTGGCCAATCCAATCTGATGTCTTTCACAGTGTGTGGCCAATCCAAGCTGTCTTTCACAGTATGTGGCCAATCCAAGCTGATGTCTTTTTCTTTATCACTATGTTGATAGGAGTTTTTTTAAACAGGTTCTTTGTTAAAAATCTGTTGTGGCCCGTCTGATGTTGAGGATGTACCTGAGGCTTTTTTAGTGATGATGTAGGTGTTGGACTTCGTTGTTCTCCATGTATCTCTCTTTCATCGTGGGCTTAGCCTTGTCAAAAGTGAAAATACCTTTGTTTCATCCCGATGGATTCAACAGTACAGACCAGCTGGCTTGGGCCAAGAGATCCCTCCTGAACCCCCCCCCCCCCCCCCCCCCCCCCCCCCCCTCCCATGCCCCCGGCTCTAACCCCGTTTCCTTCTTCTTTTCCTTCCTTCTCTGTCTGCCTTTGATAAAGATGCCCTCCACCTCCCTTCTGGTCGTGTCTTTCGCGGAGTCACCAATGCACGTATCACGTGACCCATGCTCCAACACAATTCACTTGCGGTTTAACATTGCGAGTACTACGTGAACCTGGCAACGCCGTCGTCTCAGGTATGAATTCAGCACAAACAGTCTGTGATATCTACATCATGGCCCTGTCCTTCCCGACTTTCAAGTCTGCATTTTCAAACTTATCTGTTTAAACGCCAGTTGCAGAATACCACCTGAAATGTTACTAAATTACTGCATGTCACTTGCACACTTTGCTCGTGTACGAATGAGCTGTTCACCGTGTTTATATATAGTGTGTGTGTTCACGTATGCGACATTGTGACCCAGTGTGTGTGTGTGTGTGTGTGTGTGTGTGTGTGTGTGTGTGTGTGTGATATCATATTATATGACATTATGTTTTATTAAATTATGCTATGTTATGTTGTATCATATGATATGATATCATATCATATCATATATTATACTATATTATATTATATTATATTATATTATATTATATGATATGATATGATATGATATGATATGATATGATGTTATATTGTATTATATTATATTATTATATTATATTAAAACTTGTAAAACGCCCTGTAGCCTACGAAGCCGTCAAGAGGCAACCCCCGGAGGAGACACTGCACTGCTGCCGAGTCACTTCGGTGGTGTTCAGTGGCGCCTGTTCTGATCTACATACGCAGGACACCACCTACTAAGCCCCCTACTGACGACAATAATTGCTTAGTCGCGGAGCCGGCGTGAGTGAGCTCTCCCTCCGGAGGGCGCCACCACGTCCGTCCAACGACAGCCCCCATGGACTCGCCGATACCGGTGACCCGACGGAACCAAACCAAGGCACAGACGTGGAGAGGACATCGAAATTGAGGTCACCATGAGAGCAGGGCATGAAGGGCCACAGAATTTGAGACTTTTTTTTTTTTTTTTTTTAATGCTGATCGATGAGAATGAGGATGATTAAGATGATGCTACGGATTTCCATTTCGGTCTGAGACTACATGGCTGGGCTGTACTCTACGCTTCCTTTCATAATATATCCCGGCGTCAACCAGGCCCGAGAGATACAGGCACCTGCAGTGTTGGTCAGAGCCCACAAATTTGAGCAACACTCTCAGAAAAACGCATCCATTAAGTGGATGAAACTCGACTGTGGTGGTCCCAGTCCTTCCCAACTACCACAGAAGGCACGTTATAAGGTGAACAAATCTCCTGCTCTTCAGGCCGGACAAAATAAATCAGGCCCGAGAGATACGGACACCTGAAGTGTTGGTCAGGATATTTTAGCAACGCACAAATCGACGCATTCATTAAGACTATGAAACTTGGCTTTGTGGTTTTCGTTTTTTCATTGGAGCCTATAGTGTATCTACAACCCTGGATAGGAAGGGACAGGCACTGAAAAAATCCCATTGTTATATGCCTCTGAGGAGGTTCGATCCTGCGAGCTCCCCACTGCATTCCGTGACACTAACCACTACACACAGTGGCTGGTGTTATCATTATGTGTATACTGGGTCAATATACCGAACAAATCTGACTCATAGTAATGTTTCATAATTATGGATCCCCCCCCACCCCCCTTTAATTCACTGTGTTCTGTGGGACTGTACACGGAATTTTCAATCATCAAAACTGGTTTTATTTGTCGCTGACATTATACACACCCGTTACCGTCTTGTCGGTGATGGATTTATCTAGCTGTGTCCTCCTTACAAAACAGTTCCTCAGATAACACACGTGTGTCATGTTTCACCAAAGTAGAGCAGAGCAAAGGGCAGACAAGCCCACACCTGCTGCGACTCTCTATCTTGACCCAGTACTTTGACAACCACCCCAGGGTCTCTCCCTGTTGTACTGTCAACATCAGTGGAACATAACCGACAATATACCTGGTCTCTTCTCTCGGGTCCTTCAAAACCCTACCCGTCTTCGAACAGCAAAATAACACAGACCTTTTCTTTGTTTTTTTTTTTTAATGTGTTGATTTTTGGTCTGTCTGTCTGTCTGTCTGTCTGTGTGTCTGCCTGTCTGTCTGTTTGTCTCTCTCTCTCTCTCTTGTCTCTCGCTCTGTCTGTTGCTCTGTCTGTCTGTCTCCCTCTGTCTGCCTGCCTGTCTGTCTGTCTGTCTGTCTGTCTGTCTGTCTGTCTCTCTCTGTCTCTCTCTCTCTCTCTCTCTCTCTCTCTCTCTCTCTCTCTCTCTCTCTCTCTCTCTCTCTCTCTCTCTCTCTCATTCTCTCTCTCTCTTGTTCCGTGTCAGAGTTATAGTCAAACAAAATTCTCAGTGTCCTGGATACCCGGATAAATTTACTCATGCATATTTAGTAAACAAATCTCTCTCCAGAAGAGGCTTCCATTGCACCTAAAAAAAAAATTAAAAAAAAAATCTCTTTCACCGTCTGGCAGGCATCGCTTCCAGACTCGCTGCCTGGCACGTTCCACCCCGACCCTCTCCCTTCTTCCCCCCCCCCTCCTCCCCACCACTCCCCGGAGCTTCGCCCCTATCCTTTCCACTCGCCGCCTTCGTTTGCCTCCCTCCCCTCTATCAACACCTCATCCGCCCCTGGCAATCGTCATCTTTTTTTTTTTTTACACACTGCAATCAAACTACTTTCTCAGGTTCGCTCATGGTCTGACCAGCGCACTGGGCTAATGCGTAGGTCAGACATCTGCCAAGTCGTCGCCACGAGACCCTCTTCTTCAATTCTCTCATCTTAGTCATGTATTCATTTGTCCATCTGCTTTACATCACGCGTAGTGTGGTCTCTAGACTTAGCGGATGTGGTGTAGCGTATATGGACTAGTCTGCACGCAGTGACGCCTCCTTGATAAACTGAAACTGAAACTAAGCTCCCCTCAGTAACATACTTATCGTTGCATACTGGAGAGTAGGAATGCTCACCATTATTATTATCATTATTATGAATAAAAATATAGTGCCTACCCTCGGCTAGAGACCAAGCTCTAAACGCTTTACAATCCACACTCCTTTACACGACGGGGCTGCCTACCTGGGTAGTGCCGACCGAAGAGCTGCCAGCTGGCGCTTCATTCAGTCGTTTCCCGTGTCATCCAGTCAATATCGTTCAATATCGTTCACTCAGTTTCCTTACGTGCTTCATTCTTTCCATTTCTCACGCAGGGTGCATGCTATGTGTAACGTGTCATCCAAACCAAACTGCCGTCTCTTCCGAAAGTTGGGTGATGGGATTTGACGTGTGTGCAAGATGTTAATGCGTGCGTTCACATACGGAACCTCGGTTTATAGTCTCATTCGAAGGACACCCATGACTGTTTAGAATTGCGTGTACCCTTGTGTCGTAGTGTATTGCTCTTCAGCTCTCTGTACATGTTGTATAGCCTTGTACTGTCCAGTGCTGCCCCGTGGGTGTACTGTGGCCTGCAGTGTGTGTTCTGTACAGCCACTGTCAGTGTGTCTACTGTACTGTACTGTACTGTACACACACACACACACACACACACACACACACACACACACACACCACACACACCACACAGAGGGGGTGAGAGACTCCGACTTATTGACTGGTTGATTGAGTGTTTAGAAAAAGTAATAGATAAGCAAGGAGATTTATTTTCATCCCTCCCTTTCAACGAAAGGATCTGAGACAGAGAGATATGCAGGCACAGAGAGAGAGAGAGAGAGAAGATAGAGAGAGAGACAGACAGACAGACAGACAGACCGAAGAGACGGGCAAACAAATAGACTGTACTGTACTGTACTGTACTGTACTGTAGAGTCGCATTGTTTCAGCGCATTCCGTTCCGTTGAATTCTATGCCTATTAGCTTTAAAATGGAGTTCATTGTTTGAGAAATAAGGCCTTCGTTTACCCGAGGGAGAGAGAGAGAGAGAGAGAGAGAGAGAGAGAGAGAGAGAGAGAGAGAGAGAGAGAGATAGAGAGCGAGAGAGAGAGAGTTCTATGCTATTATCTTAATGGATTTCATTGTTTGAAAAATAAGGCATTGGTTTATCCGACGAGAGAGACGGTCAGAGAAGAGATAATGATAACGAGTAAACAATAATTTAACCCGAGAGAGACGAGAGAGACAGAGAGAGAGAGAGAGAGAGAGAGTGTTGAGGAGAGAGAGATGGGTGGTATGGACAGGAGACGGAGAGAGAGGAGAGAGAGAAATCGGAGAGAGTGGTACGGTGGGAGATGAAGAGAGAGAGAGAGGATGAGGCGCGAGTTTTGTTTTTAGGAGAGAGAGTGATGGGAGGGGTGGTATAGGGAACGGAGAGAGAGAGAGAGAGAGAGAGAGAGAGGAGAGAGAGACGGGGAGAGTGTTAAGACTCAGAGAGGAGAGAGATCAGATTTGCAAACACTACAACCCTGATTTGAAAAAAAAAACAAAAATCACACAGCTTGTACAGAAAACACATAGAGAGAGATGGGCTTTGGGGGATTGGAAGAGCGAGATGAAGAGAGAGAGCAGGAGAGAGCGAGGAGCTGGATGAGATACAGAGAAGAACAAGACAGACAACGACACAGAGACAGGAATAAGAGATAGAAGACCGACAAGACAAGACATACAGAGTCACACATACAAAAAAATGAGTAGTCGACGTCGTATTTTTTTGTAAGATTTATAATCGGTGTAGGGAATAATCTCTCTCTAAAGGGGTAGAGCAGAAGGAAGGGGGGGTTGGGGATGGGGGTAGAAGGTGGAGGAAGGATGAGACGCAAGAAAGGGGGACAGACAGACAAAGCGGGGGAGAAGGCGGGGGGCGGAGGGGGGGGTGAGGGAGGGGCGCAGGGAGAGAGACAGCCAGACAGCCAGCCAGCCAGACAGGAATGACAGAGAGACGACATGATCGGCAGGGCAGGCAGGACAGAGATGGACAGGAGACTATCGTGGCCGCGTTCTCTCTGGGCTCAACGGTGCGTGTGGGAGCTAACAGCGAGTGGAGGGAGGGAAGTGGAGGAAACCGTACAATGAAAACACCGTGCACCAACTAGCAAGAACAAACAATCACGAAAAACGAACGAATTAAAGAGAGGAGGAGTGAGTAAGCGAGAGAGAGAGGAGAGAGAGAGAGAGAAGGGAGGAGAGAGAGAGAAGTGGCCGGAGGAATTAGAATCAAATTATATAAAAACTGTAAAAAACTACTAAATACCCCCCACACACTTGTTTGCGAAACGAAAGATGAAAAGCGGTGCCTGGGCACAAGTGGGAAAACACCTTTTTAGAGCAAGACGTAGAATTGGAAACACACAACCATAACACACACAACACACACCCACACAGCCCACAACACACACCACACACACCATAAACAACACACCACATACACACACAAGCCCGCAGGCCACGCAGGCACGCACACACACACACACACCACACAACACACACACACACACACCCACGACACACACACACAAACTCACACACACACACACACACATGTACACACACACAGCAACACACACAACACACATCACACATCCACAAACACACACAACCACACACACACACACACAAACACACACAAACACCACACCCCACACACACACCAACACACACACAAAACCCCACAAACACACACACGACGCCACACACGACACACACACACACACTCACACACCACACAACCACACATACACACACACACACAAGCACAACCAAACACAAACACACGACAACGAAGCACAAAACCACACAACAACACACACACACACACACACACACACACAACACACAACACACACCGCACTTCAACACACAACACAACACACCACACACACACACACACACACAACACACACAAAGCACGCACGCACACACACACCACAAACACGCACACCACACACACACACACACACACACCCACACACACAGGCACACCACAACCAACACAACGCAGCACACACACACACACCACCCCACGCAATGCACACACACACACACAACCCACACACACACACACACCACAACACACGAAACACGAAGACACAACACAAACACACGAACCACACTACACACACCACACACACACA
>JADBJO010011993.1:0-7500 GCA_016801955.1 Conus betulinus
TACTTTTGTTTGATGTGTTGTGTTTGTTTTTGTGTTGTTTTTTTTTGTGTGTGTGGTGTGGTGTGTGCTGATCGCCCAGCCGCCGCCCCGCGCGCCGCCGCCGCCTCCGCACGAGCCGACGCCCGACGCCGCCGACGCCTCCTCCGAAGAAAGCAGAAGAAGCCTAAGAAGCCGCCGATGACTACGCTGCATTCCGCTCTCTCTGCTGACTTGCTGCCGCCTCCTCCGACGCCTCGACGCCGCCCGCGCAGACTACCTCATCACCGCTTCTTCCATTTCTTCTTCCTTGTGCCTCCTCGCCCCGCACGACTCCGCACCGCATCAGACGACGAGCATCAGAATCTGATGCTTCTCGGCTGCTGCTGCAAGTGATGCGTTATTCTTGCTCCCCGTGTCCCTTCCCTCTTTGCGCCTCCCCGCGTCTTGTCCTCCCTCCCCCACCTTTCCCCCGCGTCTCTCCCTCCCACCCCACTTCCAACATGTGGCTAATCCCCACCCTGGAGTACACTCGCACGAACGAGTGAGTGTGTGTGTGTGTGTGTGTGTGTGTGTGTGTGTGTGTGTGTGTGTGTGGGTGTGTGTGTGTGTGTGGGTGTGTGTGTGTTAGAAGAAGAAGAAGAAGAAGAAGAAGAAGAAGAAGAATTCAGTTCGGCGCAGGATGGGTACTATTCTTTACCCGTTTTCTTTCCTCCTTTTTTCTTCCTCATCCGGAGAGTGGAGTGCTTCAGTCGCTTACGTCTTTAGCACAAGCTGATTAAGGCTGAAATAAATTTACTATCTTCTGATTTTTCCTCCATTAGTGTCATTATTAGGTACCTTTTGACTCCCTGTGTGCCTGATTCGTAATGAGCGAGAAACCACGAGAGCTCATAAAAAACCATCCTGTGCGACATTGTCACCAGTGTTCTATACAATAACATGGTTTACATGATGCTGATCAGCTCTCATAGATCCTGAGTTCTCTCTGACTATAACAGACCCAGGCATGTTTCAGGTCGCTAGTGCCTGAGTTATGGACGTGTTGGATTAAGACCTGGGATCTCAATTTGTGTAAGCTGCTTTCAGTCCTGGTGTGGCCCTACAGTCGGATGGAATATCATTGCATGAAAAACAAGGACAGTCAGCTGCAAATTCTGACGAATGTATGACTGACTATAAGCAGAGTGCACGTGAGCTAAGCATTGCACGCCTGTCGACAATTTTGAGGTGCAAGCAGTAAACACTGAGGTAAATACTGATATTTGGGGGCATTGAAAAAACTATTGGTCCACTATGGGTGGGTTACAAACATGGGCGGACATGTGCACACTGCTGATTTTCAGCGACAAATTCGTCGGAATTGGCAACGAGACTCGCCTTCCGAGATAAGACTTGCTTTGTTTTGTGTAAATCTGGCTCAAATCTCACTGAAACTGGGAGCATGGGTTCCCGTGAGAGATTTGGAGGAACAGTGTTTACGAGTCCCAAATGCAAAGCCTGATAAGTAAATTCATTCAGATATCTGAAGCACACCGTAGTTTCTGATCAGTTAACGGTCCATTGCGGCCTGTCCAAAATGTGGCTTTTCACTTGTGATGGCAGACTCGTTTGCCCAGCCAGCAGCACCACTGGCATCGTAACCTGTATTCCCATGAGATGTGAATAGAGACATGTGAATGCCTGCCTCTACGAGAGTACACAAAGCTATAGTGCCGCACTGTGTCTGCTTATGCCATGAAGCGGTGACTGTGGGGCTCTAAATAACTTCGAGTAGTCCCTTCTAATCGAGGTAGTCCTTATCAAAAAACCTTTTAATGTGGCTTAAATTCACGTAACGGTTTGCTGTCTTAGTATTCAAATAAGTCGATAGGTGCTTGTGTGGCTCCGTGTCAGGTAAACTGTGGAACTCGATTCACATAATTTGTACAATGTCTAGCGGACACGTTCATGAAAAATCCAGTGCATGTTAAGTTTAGTGACACTCTCAAGAGAGTATAGCAAGATACAGTGCAAGCCTCTGCGAATATTTTTTTCAGTGAGCTACTCTACAGGGGCAGAATTTTGTAACACGTCTAGCACTATGATAACCTCCGAAGTTTCTGTTTGTTGAGGAAATATTGGTTTTTCTCTTAAAGACACTTACTCTATACCTGTGAAATCGTTAGATAACAGCTAACAGCAGATTGTATTGTACCAATGGTGCTAAGTGAAACTCACTCCTCTTTCCTCAGTAGGCCATGAGATTAACACCCTGCACTAAAGGTGGTAAGCTTTGATCCATCTTCTGCCAGTTTCTCTATATCTGACCTTCGTTGAGGTATTTGTGAAGTGGTGCTCACAACGACTGTGTTGATTGCTTCTGCAGAAAGACCAGATGTTTCACTGTTCTTGCATACTGTGCATACCAATAACTTTAGTTTTCTCCCAGGAGGTGTTTCTGTTTTTGGGATAGCTAGGTTGGAAAAAGAAGACAGTCCCGCCTGGATAGAAGTACTTGCCTGTTTATCGACATTTTTGTCGGCATCGAGAAAAACACCTGGTTTTCCAGAGGAAGGCTACTGTCAAATCTTCTGCTTTGTACCTGGTGATTTTTTTTGCAATGCTCTAGGTTGGAGAGTGACAGGGGAAAGGCAATGAAGTCCCGTACGGCGGGAAAGACTGCAACGTGGAGTCCTCTTCAAAGGGCTCATAAGACCTGGCGGAGCTTGGCTGTCTGGAGTTGTACTGGTGGTTTCATCTATCAGCGGAACAGCAACGAATGCGGTTGTGGGGATGCATTTGCTTGATGGTGGCGTCTTTCACCGGTAGGCTCAGCAGTCTGGTGGTACACCTATGGAACGTTTCGATAGAGGTTCTGCTGTGTCGCACAATGGCATCTAGCAGGGAGCAGTTACGTCCCTTGCCTTCTCAATAATACAATGTGCGTGCCTGCTGTCGATGTGAACACAATGTACACTTCCAAGAGCAGTGCAGTTTTCTCCCCACCAGTTGGTTCGGCAGGTGAAGCCAGTACTTTTCTTGGCACACCTGACACCCTTGGGTGCATCTTGTTTTTTTTTTTTCCTTTCTTCTATTTTTTTCTTCATCCGGTAGGCAAACAGATCCACTTGAGGAGTAAAAGTTACTAATGTGAGTGTCTTCAGCAACATGCCTTACTTTACTCTCTCTCTCTCTCTCTCTCTCTCTCTCTCTCTCTCTCTCTCTCACACACACACACACACACACACACACACACACACATACACAGAGCAGTACAGCATACTCACTAACATGTATTAAATCGTTCCAGATGTTCACATTTCTCATGCGAAAAAAAGAACAACAACAAAAAAACTACAAAAAAGCGCGCGCACACACACACACACACACACACACACACACACCACACACACACACAGAGAGAGAGAGAGAGAGAGAGAGAGAGAGAGAGAGAAACACACACATACATATATGTGCACAGAGAGAAGCACACACACACACACACACACAACACACACACACACACACACACACACACACACACACACACACACACACACTCACACGCGCGCGCGTGTCCACGAGCATTCGTACGCATTCATAGCTAAGCATACACTGTGCACGGTTCAATGGCGTGTGATTGCGACCCTCTTCTCTTTGACTTCAGCAGATCACGGTGTGTTCACATTCTCACAAATTTTCCGCCATTCTTTTTTCAGTTTATGTCCTCCTCCTACTCTAAGTCAACACAACTCCTCATAACCTGGCACATAGTGCCTCAGCCTTACTGGCGGTATTTCGTCTGATTCCTCCGATGTGCATGGACATGGAAAGTAATGCAGGACCAGTCAGTTGGACGGCTTGTGCCAACGGCAAGACGACACATCAACGGCTGTCATGCAGTCATATTCTTATCGGCATATCAGGCCTTCCATTTCCACGTGTTCTCCCTTATCTTACGAAATCTCCTTTTAAAGCACAAACATAATGTCATCACAGTACGTCACAAATGACAAAATCATAATACAACTTTAACAGATAAAGCAACATTATGCTGCCATATGTGCTGGTGTTGGTGCATTTTTCATACGTGGTGTGACAGTCTGCAGTCAGAAAACGATCGTCTGAAGCAGAAAGCGGCCTGTCTAACAGACCAGAAACAATGTCTACAAAGATGTGACAAAATTCATGACCAGCAAAAACATTTGTCAGCTGCCTTTGACACTCTCGAACATGATGTGGATGGACTAGAATCATTTTCGGGAAGAAAGAATGTCAAGTGTTTTCAATCAGCTGAAGAGACACTAAGCGAAAGATTACTACTCATGCACCCGGGAAGTTGTCCGACTGCTTAATCGATTCTACCCCGCCAGATAAACTCAGTGCTACAGGAAAAAGAGCACAGAGAAGACATGGCAGATGACGAAGGCATCTGTGTGGCTGCTGACCTCACCAAACGACAGTACACTGTAGTAAAACATCATGAGGGGGAAGGGAGATATGCTTTTTTTCAGGGTCGATTATGTTTGCAACGAAACAAGAAAGTACAGGGCTAGATTGCGAGGGGGAAATACCCAGAACAGTTCTCGTCATGTAGTCATATTGAACAGTATCAACATTACTAACCACACCTGACAGACAAAGGGTGATTCCTCCTCCCCCCCCCCCCCCCCCCCCCCCCCCCCGCACTTCTGAATTCCCCATCCTAAACAAGCTCACCTCACAATGAGACAAGGAACAAGCAGACAACTCCAGTTTTACTATCTTGTAGAACCAATCAGTCTATTGTCTATTCAGACCCACGTCGACCAGGAATGTATTGAACACTACAAAGCAAGTTCGTACATACCAGGTGACAACGTTAGAACCAATCTTACCAGTTTCGCTAAGCCAAAAGCCGTGGTGAATTCTACGAGTGTAATGGAAGTATGGCACTGTAGTCAGCAGTAGTGCACACGGTGGTTCTTAGGACATGATGACAGTTAATGCCTGAACAGACCCGCTGTTCATTCCTTTCAACAAATCAGCCCACCTCCTCTCACATTCCCCTTTGTCCCTCCACTCAACTGAGTCCTTCAAGCAGCCAAATACTTGCCGAACCTCAGTTCAGGGTGAAAGGGCACGCCTGATGTAAGCCTGAAGATGGCGTTCCACAGCCCACCAGTTACTTAGAAAGCCAGTCTTCAGAGCCACCAGCAAGCTACCCCCACCCATCGCCATCCCATCTCCAGCCTTATCCCCTGCCTGGTGGACCAGTTCTGCAAAGTCAGCTGCAGTCCGTGCCTCAGCACAACCATGAGATCACAGGTGGTGACGTGCACGGCTTGCTGCTGCTACTCCAGGGGATCTGATGTCTACCAGCATCACCCATGAAAACGACACTTCTGAGCCAACACCACAATCAGCTCCACTCACACACACAAATACAACAAAAATAAAAGCAAATAATGCTGAATCAATGACAGAAGCAAGCGAACACGGATTACTGAGAAGTTCAGCCTGAGAGTGAAATGCAGCTCTTCCGTTGCACATTTCGACAAATAGCGAATCGACGGCCCGTCGCACTTTGTGCACACTTCAAGAATTTCAAATACTGATTTTCTTCATTTTGTACAAATGTCTGAATTGTGTGTTTCATAGAAACGTACCTAGATGATATTTTTGACTTGGACGGTGTTTAAGTGGTTACATGAAATTTAGGACAAAGCTATTAAGCATTCATTTATGGGCCGTAGATCTGGAGCGCTTCATTTACTAGTCAGTACAACACTTGATAAGTACCCTAAACCAGTTGAAGTGGATACCGATCATACGGTGTGTTCTAAGATATCTAAATGCATGTATTGTTGGATAATGACATTCTGCTACAATTTCCTTATGTCCCTCCGTCTGGTTCAGTTCATTACCAAACATTGAATTTCACTTGCCACATCGACGCCACAAAACACTGCATCCTGGACTTGACGAATCGCAATTCACAGGTTCTGATGATAATGTTGCAGGGACTTTCACGAAAGACAGCAAACCTCCAAGTAAATTAGTCACGTACTGATCTACTGACTGATCCTTTTCATTCGACCCCGTTTTTCAAGAAAACACGAGTGTCTAAGGATACTGTGTAAAATGCTTTTGAGGAAATGTGTTAAACTGGTGCGCTTGTTTTTATTTTTTTAAATTCTAAATGGGTACTACAGGGGTAGCTTTTTGGTAGTGATTTCACCTTTGTATCTTTCTCATGGGTATAGTGCCAGATATTTTCCTATTTTCTAAAGATTTGTTAGCCAATGTTGTCAACTTTTTTATGTAGTATCAGGGTAGAACCAGAATACATGCGAATCCTGTTAGAAATGACCGACAAAATGCCATTGTCGCCTCTCTCTGCCCATCTCACAAAACGTGACTGGAAAAGGATGAATTAGCAGAGGACATGTATGGCACTATCACTGATATGTTTGGTAGCGACAGAGAACATGCATTCTGTATGACTTATGCTTGTTATAAAAAACACAGTGCAAACTTACTGACTGTATAATGAATGCCATTGCTTGTATTCGCATACGAATTTCCTTAAAAGGCAGGTTGTGATAAAATCTTGGTTTGGTGAGGAAGTCAAAACAATAAGAAGTAAATTAAAAGAGATCTGGAGATCCAAATCATAAATGTGCCTATGTTCAAATGGGGAGAGACTATAATCAATTCAAGCATTTGAAGAAACGTAGTTTCAAAACTGATAGCATTAACTGCTTAATGCAAGTAGCAAATGATTCTCAGACCCTTACGTCTGAAACCAACAAGTATCGCAGTCGCTCCCACTCAACTAATACAATCTTACAGGATCAGTGGTTTAACCATTTCCAACATTTAGTATACCTCGTTGTGTCCAAATGTGAATCATCCAAACCTGGATGTCTGGATTATGGCATTTGACCCCATTGTGAACGCTGAAATTACAGTTGAGGAAGTAAAGAAAGCCACCCAGAGTCCTAAGTGTGGCAAAGCAGCTGGTCCCGATCCTTTGGTAAGTGAAGTCATAGAGACTTCTGGAGATGTAATAATTTTTCTTCCTAGTGAAATGCTCCAAAACACTTTCAGAGACAGTGTATTCCCTGAGGAATGGATTAAGTCAATGATTATTCCTTTGCATAAGAAAGGCGTTGTTAACGATGCCAACAATTATCGAAGCATTTCTTTGATTAGTAACTTGTGCAAGGTTTTTGCTCACATTTTGAATATACGGCTCATTTCTGGGGCTGAAACCAATGAAGTTATTTCTGATGCTAGAAAATCTTATTCCACTACTGATCACATTTTCACTTTGTATGCTAGCATAGAAAAACACTTTTCAATTTTACGTAGCATTTAATGATTTCAGTAAGGTGTTCGATATGGTACAGCATAATCTTGTGTTCAATATGCTACTCACGAATGGCCTTAAAGGGAACCTGTCTAACATTTGAAAAGTATGGACACAACCATTGAAGCATGTGTTAGATGTGGTATCTCATACACTGATTATTTTGAATGTTTGCAAGATCTAGAGGA
>JADBJO010011993.1:12500-15000 GCA_016801955.1 Conus betulinus
TCAGTCGGCTTCATTCTGAGCGGAATCCCGGCGGAGCGCTTTGGGCGTCTCTCACTCTTGTGTTCTGGGTCAGATTTTGGAAGGCACCTTAAATACATACCAAAGAACGGGGATAAACAGAGAAATTTCCGATCTACAAATAATCAGAACAACCAACAAAGAGTGCTTAATACAGTCTGGATCTAGAGCCTTCCCTAATGTGTCTTTTAGGTCTGCGTTTGATGCACAGTGAATTGTAAGACCTGTATTTACAATGTATAATACGAGCTGGAGCCTAACGCCTACATAAAAATGTAATGTCAGTGTGTAACACGAGTTGGACTCTAACGCCTACATTGATTTGTCTGTTTAGTCAGTGTGTGATGCAACATGGACCTAACACCCACGATGTACTGTCTGTTATGTCGGTGTGTGACACAAGCTGGACGCTTAGATAACAGTAAGCTGTCAGTGAGTGATACAAGCCGGACATTGAGGCCTACATTAAACTGTTCAACATGTCAGTGTTTGATTACAAACAAGATTCCAAATGTTTACATCACACTGTCTTTTTAGTAATAGTTTGACACAAGCTGGACCCCTGAGGACTACATCAAACTGCGTTAGGCCATTGTGTCATACAAGCTGAGCCCTGAGGTCTATAGCAAACTGCGCTAGGTCATTGTGTCATACAAGCTGAATCCTGAGGACTACATCAAACTGCGTTAGGTCATTGTGTCATACAAGCTGAGCCCTGAGGACTACATCAAACTGCGTTAGGCCATTGTGTCATGCAAGCTGAGCCCTGAGGACTACATCAAACTGCGTTAGGCCATTGTGTCATGCAAGCTGAGCCCTGAGGTCTATAGCAAACTGCGTTAGGTCATTGTGTCATACAAGCTGAGCCCTGAGGACTACATCAAACTGCGTTAGGTCATTGTGTCATACAAGCTGAGCCCTGAGCACTATAGCAAACCGTCTGTTAGGTCATTGTTTGATACAAGCTGGACCCTAAGATCTACATTTAACTGTCTTGCATGTCTGTGTTGTGTTAGGTTAAGACACATCAATCCATGATAAGCTACTGGCCATCAAGATTCATTCTCCCCGAACATTCAGTTCTCCACAGTAATCCAGTACCTGGCTATAAGTCCCGTGTACATTATAGTGTTAGGAGAATTTCTCACTTGATTTGAGTCAAGGGGTACCTAGACATGAAAAAATAACGGAGGTGATCGAGCACCACCGTGGTACATTTTGCGTAATGGTTGATTCAAATATGGCCACCACCGGCCGCAGTGAAAATCCTAACTATTGTGTTTTTGACAATATATACACTTGTAAGGCCTCTAATCTAACTGATTGTGATGTGCTGAGTTCAGTTTTCTGATATCATTGTGTCCATTTGGGGTCATATTGGCCTTCAATGCCATGCCATGGTAAGGTAATTTTCTTATACCGATGACTTTATCCATAACCTGTGATGATTTTTAGCAATAATCACAGATGTAGTACATCTAAAATTAATTCATTCCAGTCGCTCCAGTGGCAGATGTTCTGGCAGCACAAAGACAAAGCTGCATATCCAGAGCTAGAGCAGGTGCAGGCTCTGCAAACCTCTCTTGCTGCAAACACGCGTTGTCCAGAGGAGTTTAAGACCCTGAGTGGACAAGTTGAGAAGTTGCATCAGGACTTTGTTTAGTTTGAGAAGGAGTGCGAGGCCAAGTCTGAGCTCTGCCAATTCTTTGGTGTTTGGTTGCGTATGGTCGCCGTCATCAAAAACGCTGTTGTCTCCGACAGAGAGGGAAATTGGGATCTATACGTAGCTACTGTCGAGGACTCTATGCCGATCTTTGCAGAACTGGACTCCATCAATTACCTGCGTTATGGCTCGTGGTATCTAGAGCAAATCAAGGTGCTGGAGTTCACACATCCTGAGCTATATCGGCGTTTCTCTATGGGCCAGTAGGTTGTTCAGGATCGTCCAGGCTGGTTCTGTGCTGTCGGAGGCGACATGGAGGTTGAGCAGACCATCCAGCGAGTGTCCAAGGGTCAAGGAGGTCACTATGTAGTGGGAGCTACACAAAATGCTGGTTCTGTGGCAGAATTTGAAAAGAAGGGTCTGTCATCCAAGGACGTTGTGGAGGCACATAAAACCATGGACATTGCAAAGGAGCGTGGCATGGACATCAAGCAGATACTTGCTGACGATGTGCTGCCAGTGACTCCATTGTTTGATGGTGATCTTCCCATCTTCCCGCTCACGTCAACAAGTCAACACTTGTTGGTGAAATTGAATCTGAACTGGACCTCACACAATGGAATCAGACGTCTCTTCTTTCCCACTCATGTTGTGGTAGACTCCATGTCAAAGATGCTACAGATGCCGGTGGCAGAATTCTCTACCCTTGGTGCTGTAGTCACTGCAGTCATCACATCAGCCACAAGCTCTCTGCCATGGGTTGGACTACATTCACCTGGTGTTAGATTCACAGGTTGGACGTTCCCTGAAAGAAGGAGA
>JADBJO010011993.1:20000-35000 GCA_016801955.1 Conus betulinus
TGTTTCTGTTGTACAAAAAAAATGTTGAGCATAGAATTGTAAATAATTCACAAGGAACAAAAAAAATTAGAATCACTGTCTTCTTTTAGCTTTAGCAGAATGCCTCCACGTGCAAATGGCACTGCTCCTCGTGAACCTGTGACAGAGGATGACACTGCAGCAATGGCAGCCCCGGGCCAGCGTGCACGAGAAACGCGTGAACACTTTCCCAATCTCCAGTGGTGTCAGTGATGTGTGTGTTTTGTGGGTGGCAGTGAAGATTGTAAACAGCGAGAAAATAAAGTGCACGTGTGCGAGGGCGTGAAAGGAATAATGTGTGTATGGATGATAAACGCTTGTCTTTTTTTGCGCTGGAATGTCAATGGGCTATTGTCGAAGATTGGTGATCAGAACTTTATCTCTTATGCTACATCGTTCGATATCATTTGTCTTGTTGAAACTTTCCTTGATTATTTACAACCTTCTTTTTTTCATACCCATGAAATATTCTGCAAACCCGCTGTACAACTTACTCATCAAGGAAGACGATCAGGGGGAACAATTTGTCTCATAAAAAAGAGTTTTTGCAACATATTAAAGTTGCTGATGTTGATAGCAACAATGTCATTATGTTTGTAATATCTAAAAGTCTACTCAATTTGGCAAAAGGTGATTTGTATGTGTGCACCTTTGTACATCCGGAAAACTCACCATATTATTTGCATTTTGGTGTTGATAATGGTATTCGGACACTAGAAGATATTCTGAAGGGATAAGATATTTGAATTTCCTAATCTGTACATACTTTTAAACGGACACCTTAATAGCAGAACATCTAATGTTAATCAGGATATAACTATGAACGACACTGTGTATAATAACTGTTAAAAAAACGAATCGTTTTGTGTTAAAAGGGAGTCTGAAGACAAGGTACTGAACAGGTACGGCAAATGTTTGCTCAGCATGTGCACAGCTCTAGAATTATGCATTTTTAAACGGAGTTTGTAATGGCGACCGTCAAGGTCGTTTTACATACGTTTCTGATACAGGCAATAGTGTGAATGATTACGTTTTGGCCTCTGGAAATCCATGTTAATTTTGATAATGGCGATGAGCTCATATGATCCAAGGTTATACCCATAAAAACGGTAAGTTTATTGTAAAGTTTATTTGGCAGGAACAGAGGGCTGGACTATTTCATGCTCTCATGAGCAGTGAAGATAGTAAATCTTTACTCGAAGCAGCGATTGATCTTATTGATGTGGATATCAACTTGGCATTGAATGCGTTTAACAACTGTAAAGAAACAAGCTGAGTGTATGAAAACAAGGATCAGAACTGATAAGAGGAAACGTAACGTTGCATTGCTTGATGTAGAATGTCATGTAGCTAAGCTTTCGGCCAGGAGGCTGCTTAGAGTATTTCGTAGAACTTTAGATGTTGAGGACAGGTCAAAGTATTGTAAATCACGGAGATCATATGAAAGCCTGTTACAGAAAAAAACAAAATGAATATAACACTTGTTTATTAAGTAATCTTGGTGATTCGGTCAATGATCCCAGAGCGTTCTGGCATAAAGTACATAAGGTGTCACCCAAGGTGTCTCGTGTACTTGCTTCTATTTCTATTTATGAGTGGCATGAGCATTTCAAAAACCTCTTTGGTAAGGATGTGGACAGTTCAATAGAAATGGAAACCGCGCCTGATTTAGAAGCAATAGATGAACTCAATTTATTTGATAACCCAATTTCAAAAGAAGAAGTTTTATTTGCCATAAAGAAATTGGAAAACGGCAAATCTGCTGGTCCGGATGGCTTAATTGGAGAAATATTTAAAAATGGTGGCGAAATAATTGTCGATTTCCTTGTTAAAGTTTTCAGTGCTCTTTTTCACAGAGGAATATATCCCAAAGCCTGGATGGAATCAATTATAGTTCTTACTTAGGCCCATAGCCCAAGGGTGAGCATAGGCCATCGACGACACTCCGCCATTGCACTCGGTTCTGGGCTGCTCGCTGAATGCCTGTCCAGTTGGTCCGCTGCCTTTTCATCTCTGCCTCTGTGTCTCGTCTCCAGCTGTTGCGAGGTCGGCCTCTCTTCCTTTTTCTCCTGCAGGTTCCATGTCAGGGCTTGGCGTGCGGTGCTGGATGCTGGCTTCCTGAGGGTGTGTCCTATCCAGCCCCACTTCCTCCGCAGAATCTGTTTGGCAACTGGTTCTGTACTGCTTGCTTCCATAGATCTTCATTGCTGATTTACTCTGGCCATCTGATTTTGAAGATGTGCCTCACACAGGTGTTGATGAAGGTTTGAACTTTTTTTCTGTATTGTCTTGGTCATTCTCCAAGTCTCGCAATCTTAGAGCAGAACTGACTTCACGTTGGAATTGAAGATACGCAATTTTGTTGTCCTTCTGATCTGTCCTGAGGCCCAGATGTTCTTTAGCATGATGAATGCTGCTCGCGCCTTGCCCATCCTTGCTATGATGTCCCAGTCGGTGCCTCCCTGCCTGTCAACTGCGTTTCCCAAGAAGACAGAGGAATCTATTTCCCTAATGGGCTCGCCACCAACTGTGACTGGGCCGCTGTCTGTGGTGTTGATCTTCATCAGCACGGTCTTCTTCTTGTTTATCTTGAGCCCTGTTCCTGCTGATGTTGTCTCAAGGTGGGGGATCGTGTCCTGCATCTGTCTGTGACTGTGGGAGAGGAGTGTCAGGTCATCAGCAAAGTCAAGGTCATCTAGCTGCGTCCAGAGTGTCCATTGTATCCTGTTGTTCCCACCTCTTGTTGTGGTCTTCATGATCCAGTCGATGACCAGGAGAAAGAGGAAAGGTGACAAACAGACATCTCTGGCGCACTTCTGTCTTCACCCCAAAACCGTCTGACAACTGGCCTGTATGTGCCACCCTGCAGTTCATGTCCTGATATATGCATCGTATGAGAGAGATGATTTTCTCTGGTATTCCATAGTGCCTCAGTAGCTTCCATAGTGTCTCTCTATCTACACTGTCAAAGGCTTTTCATAGTCGATGAAGTTGATGTAAAGGGGCGAGTTCCACTCCAAGGACTGCTCGATGGTGATCCTGAGGCTGGCGATCTGGTCGGCACAGGGTCTGTTTCGCCGGAAGCCCGCCTGCTGGTCTCGAAGCTTTAAGTCAACTGCTTCCTTCATCCCCTCCAATAAGACTTTTAGAGCCTTGCATGGAACTGACAGGAGCATGAGCTTTAATGGCTTCTGCTGGGATCTCATCAGGCCCTGCTGCCTTCTCATTCTTCTGTGTTAGGATGGCCTTTCTGATCTCTGCTTTCGATCGCTTCTCAGAGAGTTTGGGAAGTTCTGTTTCTGCCGGTGGGATGTCAGGTGGTGCTTCGGGGGCGGGACGGTTTAGTAGTTCCTTAAAGTGCTCTGCCCATCGCTTCAATTGATCTTCTGTTGTTTTGTGTGGGTCTTTCCGTTCTTGTCTTTGACTGGCTTGTTAGTCTGTTGGAACTTGCCCACCAGCTTCTTTGTGGTAGTGTACAGCTCTCTCATGTTGCCCTGTACTGCAGTATCTTCTGTTTGTCTGGCAAGTCTGTCGATGAACTCCTTCTTATTTGTCTTCACATTTTTCTTCACATCTTTGTCAGCCTGGGTGTTGTCTTCTTCTTCTTGGGCCTGTGCTTTGTTTGATCTTGTCTGACTCATGTTCAGTGTGGCTTTCTTCTCTTTCCTTTTGTTCAGTTTCTGAACAGTATGATCAGAGATCCACTCCTTGTGCTCGGTCTTCTTCTTTCCAAGTACCTCCTTACAGGACTCATGCCAAAGTTTCCTGGTATGTTGCCACTTGTTCTCAATGTCTGTGCTCTCCTCTTCAAGCATTTCTTCAAGTAGTTGGAACCTGTTGGTAAGACTGATCTGAAATTTCTCCTTTATTTCTTTACTCTGAACAGCTCCACATTATATCTTGTCCTTACTGCATTTGTTGATGTGTACTTCTTGAGTCGGAGTCTCACTGTTGTAACAAGCAGGTGGTGGTCTGATGGCACGTCAGCACCCCTCATCACCCTCACATCCTGCCATGATCGCCTGAATTTTATGCTGATGCAGATGTGGTCGATCTGATTCTCCACGACGTGGTCCGGGGATCTCCATGTCGCCTTGTGGATGCGCTTGTGGGGGAAGATGCTGCCTCCTATCACCAGCTGGTTCAATGCGCACAGGTCTGCAAAGTGTTTCTCAAATCTCACTCATCTGTCCAAGTCCCATGTGTCCCCATTATGTCTTCATAGCCCGTGTTGTCTGATCCTACCTTGGCATTAAAGTCGCCCATGAGTATTGTGATGTCGTTTGCTCCTCTTTTGTCCAGCACAGCTTGTACTTGCTGGTAGAAATCATCTTTCTTTTCCTCCTCTGTATCATTTGTGGGAGCGTCGCATTGGATGATGTTCAGCTTGATGTTCTTCTTCTTGGTGCTAAACATGGCTGCGATGATGCGGGAGTTGATAGGTTTCCAGCCAGTGAGTGCCCGCAGCGCCTCTGGTGTCAGCATCAGGGCTACGCCTTCTGTAGGGGGGGGGGGGGGGGGGGGTCTCCCATCCTCTGTGTGTCCCGAGTACAGCAGCAGCTCTCCTGATGAAAGCCTCAGCTGTCCCGTCTGCAGCCACATTGTCTCACTCAGTCCTAGGCCTATCTTGTAGGTCTTCATCTCTCTTGCTATCTGGATGGTTCTGCCCGCTTCGCACATTGTCCTGATGTTCCAAGTGGCTATCCTTGTTGATTTCCTGGGGGTCAGAAGGGGAATCGGTCTTGCAGCTTCCTCTCGGCTTTCACTGCCTGACGTCATGAGTCTCCGGGATGGACACCCTTCCTCTCCCAGGTGAATGTCTTGGTTTGATGTTGTCGATGCTTCTGTAACTTGATTTTTTTTTCTAGGAAGGAGTGCTAGCCCCTCGCAAACCCCTTTATCCTCGGGGCGAGGTGGTCCTGCCTTTGTCGCCTCTTACGACATGCATGGCAGGGCAGTGGGTCTATTCTATGCCCAACCGACAGGGCGGAATCAATTATAGTACCACTATTTAAAAGGTAATGTGCACGATCCTGGCAACTATAGAGGCGTGTCACTATGTGACATCGGCAGCAAACTGTACAGTTCTATTATAAACAACAGGTTACAGATATGGGTAGAACAGTATAATATAACCAGCGAATATCGGGCGGATTTCAAGGAAGTGTATTCAACAGTGGATCATATGTTACATTACTAGCGATAATGCAAAAGCAATTTTCGTTAAATCGTAAATTCTATGTAGCTTTCATTGATTTTGAGAAGGCCTTTGACTCCATTTCAAGGAAACTACTGTGGCCAGTTCCTCAGAAGAATGGTATTAAAGGGAAGCTGTTTCAGTGTATAAGAAGTGTGTATTCTAATGTAAAAGCAAAAGTAAGATTTGGCAACAAATTCACAGACAGTATTTTGTGCACACAGGGTGTGAAACAGGGAAATGTCTGTAGTCCTGTATTGTTTCTCTATTTATAAACGAATTAGCATCAGAAACCATTGCGAAGGGGACGACATGGAGCAATATTGTCACACGAGATCCTCGAATTATTTATCTGGCTACTGGCGGACGATATCGCTTTGCTATCAGAAACTCCAGTTGGACTCCAAACCCAATTAAATAATCTCCATAGTATAGCCACAAGGCTTCAACTCAAGGTAAATATGAAAAACAGCAGTATTGTGGTTTTCAGAAAAGGGGGATGCTTAATAGCAAGGGAGAGACGGTCTTTGGATGGTGAGGCAATGGATGTTGTGGATTGTTACAAATATCTCGGCATCTGTTTTACCACACGTCTTGGTATTTCATCTGCATGTCAGGATCTTGCGAGCAGAGCAAAACATGCATTACTGTGTATACTGAGAAAACTGTATACGCTGAACAATAATTCTTTACCTGTATTACTCAAACTTTTTGATGCTCAAGTTCAGCCAATCTCACAATATGGAGCCAAGATATGGGGCATGGATAAAGCTGTTATTGAAATAGAAAACGTTCACCGATTTGCTTTAAAAAAGATTCTTGGGGTGCAGCCTAGAACGCCAAATGATCTTGTATATGGGGATAGAGGCCGATATCCTTTGTATTTCAAATCATATTTGCTATGTATTAGTTATTGGTTGAAAATTTTACGTATGAGTGAGGAAAGATTACCACATAAGGCGTACAAAATGTTGCTTAGTTTAAAATTACGAAACAAGAAATGTTGGGCATCTGACATTCTTGATTTTTGTATCAAAATGGGTTCGGATTTGTTTGGATTAGTCAGGGTGTTGAAAATATTCAAAGCCTTTTAAAAGAACTTCTCAGAGGCTGATCGATAACAGATGGCAAAAATGGGAGGAACACATTCAAAACAGTGACAGGTATGCTTTTTATTGAACATTTAAGTCGTCTAGAAATTGTGAAGCATATCTTTTGCTTGACATTGACAGACACTTAAAGAATTATATGACAAAGATGAGATTTGGAATAGCTGATATATATATATATATATATATATATATATATATATATAATACAAAGGATATGGACTGTGGTGTGTCTCTATCTGACGCCAAGAGCACAGACACAATCAGCCGTGTCTCCCTGATGAGTCCGATCCAGCGGACGAAAGGCCTCGGAGCAGGCGACACATATAGATCTGTCTTCGGGAGGGATTGCGATAGTTTCTTCATGCAGCTAGTGAAGGGTTTTTCATATTTATGATATACATTTTCCCATTTATTTCATCTTCAAATTTTTTTTTTTTTTTTTTTTTCCATTTCAATTTCTAATCTTTGCCAAATCATTACTATAATGATGGAAGAATTGTTAACCTGCACTTGTTTTCCCCCCCACTACTTAATTGTTCAGCATTATATATATATATATATATATATATATATATATATATATATATATATATATATATATATATATATATATATATATACAGAGGTATCGGTATACTAATGCAGATGAAGATGTTATGATGTGCCCACTGTGTAAGAATGTAATGTTGTCTTGTCTTTGCCTTCCAAGATTTGCAAAATAATTTTATCCCCCATAAATTCTCAGAAAACCCATGTCTCATGGCAAATCAAAATGAAATAACATTGAAGAATGTTTGCATATACTTGTACAAAGCATTTAAAAGACGCACTGCATTACTCAGTTAAAGTGGTGTTAGATAATGCGATTAGGATAGATCAGTGCTCAACTCAGCTGTCATGTTATGTTATACAATTAGCTAAGTATTCATCGTTTAATTGAAAAGCGTAATATCAAGATATTGTACCCCCTTCAGAATGGACTATGGCCTACACTGAATAAACTTCCGCTTCCGTTTCCGCTTCCGCTTCTCGAAAGAGTAAGAATTCAGACAGCTTTCTTTTTACTACCCAACAAAGCAGCTGTATTTTCGGTGCCCGAGGATAAATAATGGCAGAGCATAATCAGATATCTTCATAAACCCTAGCCCTAAAAGATGATATTTATCGTGTACTTTTGGATTGAAGATGAAGATGATCTTAAACAGAAAGCTGAATTAGATAGTAAGATTGTTTGAACTTTGTCTTTGTTCTTCATTTCTGTCTGTTTTAATCACAGTTAGTTATGTATAAGCGAGCTACATGATTGGCCGATTAACTTCCCTGGTGGGAGGTTATCTGCTGTCCTTGCTTCTCGTCTGTCTTCCGAGCTACGTGATTGGCCGATTAACTTTCCTGGTGGGAGTTATCTGCTGTCCTTGCTTCTCGTCTGTCTTCCGAGCTACGTGATTGGCCGATTAACTTTCCTGGTGGGAGGTTATCTGCTGTCCTTGCTTCTCGTCTGTCGTCCTGCACTGTCCTGACTTCTCCACTCTTGTTTCTCTTTTTGACATGGCCATTCTCCATCTTCAGCAATGATGGCATCTAATATATAACAAACTGATTTCACAAATACAGCAAAGACAGAAGCACACTCTTGTTCTCTTTTTAACATGGCCATTCTGCATCTTCAGCAATGATGTCATCTAATAAATAACAAACTGATTTCACAAATACAGCAAAGACAGAAGCACACTCTTGTTCTCTTTTTAACATGGCCGTTCTCCATCTTCAGCAATGATGGCATCTAATAAATAACAAACTGATTTCACAAATACAGCAAAGACAGAAGAAGCACACTCTTGTTCTCTTTTTAACATGGCCATTCTCCATCTTCAGCAATGATGGCATCTAATAAATAACAAACTGATTTCACAAATACAGAAAAGACAGGAACACACTCTTGTTCTCTTTTTAACATGGCCGTTCTCCATCTTCAGCAATGATGGCATCTAACAAATAACAAACTGATTTCACAAATACAGAAAAGACAGAAGCACAACTGAACGGATTTTAGTCTGCATACATACAGCGAAAAACATAAGCAGCACAGAATAAACTTCTACCACATCTTCATAGACTTCAAGAGGGCATTCAAAAGGATGTAACAGGAGATACTATGGGCCGTAATAAAGAAATTTAACATCGTGTGGAAACTTATCAACACCATCCAGCAACTGTCATTCAAAGTGACCAGTACGGTACTCATTTACAGTGCTGTTGGAGAATGTGTCCACACTTCATTTGGGAGCTGCTCCCTGTCTCCCTCACTCTAACACACCCCTAGTACGCCTTACGACTGATACACTCGAAGCTCATGTCAGTACAGTCAACACAGGATGGGAAAAAAAAAAAAAAACATGTCAAACCTTCGATGGCCTCGTAGACAGTGAACAAGAAGCTTTTTGAAAGATTGGATGAAACATCAAGATATAGTCTGGAAATCAGGCGTGAAAAACAAAGTGATTTGTGATCCACAACGCCACCATCAACATTGATATGACTGTCCACGGTCGGAAGCTGGGGTCTATTCAACAGTTCACGTACCTGGACCCATCATACGCAGTGAGGGATCCAAACCAGACCTCCTCTCAGGAGCAGCAAAGGCAACTGCAGCACCGTCCAGCTTAAAGCCTGTTTGGAAGGACAAAAGCATCTTCATGACACACAAGATACGGCTACAGCGTGTACAGGTATATTCCATCTCTCTGTCCGCGTGCGAGACATGAACCCTCACAGTGGGATGTTGAAAGAAAGATCCAAGCTATCGAAATGGGATGTTAGAGCACGATGCTGAATATCAGATACCCTGGTCAAATTACCAATCAAAAAGTGCATCAAACCATCAGGCAGCACATAGGACCGTGCGAAGGTCTACTGACATAGTCAGGAAATGAAAATAAAGTTGAAATCGTCATGTAACAAGATTCGATGGCCTTATTGAAACAGTTCTCCAGGGAACAGTTAAGGAGGGAGATGGAGGGGAAAACAGAAGAACGGATAGACTAACAACACGACAGAGTGAACAGGAAATACATTTGTAGGGACTCAGATTTTGGCTCACAACCAAGAGGCTGAAGGACCCTGCTGAACAATTTTTTCAGTGCATTGCACCGATAACTCTCCTTCGAATTAAGGAGAGAATAATTATCCTTCAGATAACCAAGTAGGAGTATTCTTTTTTATGTTTATTTCAGGTGTAATTTTGTAACGTCCACAAAAGCTACGTTTATCAAATGATCACGTTCACCTGCCCTGTTTATGTTACCTATTTAGTAGCTATTACTGTACACCTAGTTTTGTGTATTTGGTCATATTTGGGCTGCTTTAGTAACCCTGCAAGCTGTTTCAATCTCATCAGATCTTATGTTTGTGAGCAGTCTTGGTACACCACCAACCAGCAAGCAATCCAACCTACAAAACCAACCACATTTTGCTGTTACAGTTCGCACGGAAAGTCAAAGCACAGCTGTTGGAAAGAACGACCAAAGAACGTGAAGCAGAGACTTCGCCAGAAAGACAGGACCTATCAGCTTGATGCTGGAGACTGGGTGGGTCTATCTCAGATTTGGAACAAGAGTGATATCTTCTTAACGTAAACGGAGGATCCCCGGGAGAGTTGAGATATATCAAATACCCTTGGTCATGGATACTGTGAGTCAAAGTGAGAGAGAACGGAGTAAAGTCAAAGCATAAGGCTCGAAAGATTCTTCTCTGTAGTTTCTAATCTCATCTTATGCCAGGATGTTTGATTATTATATGTAAAAGATATTCGTCATCATCAGTTTCAATCATGATTTAAAGCAGTGCTGATTCTCTGATAGGAATTGCGAGGCAAATAAAATCAAGCAGATTACAGGTTAGTTAGTCGGGATGACCCTGAAAATGTATAATTTGAGATTGGTTAGTTTCTATATTTTAAGTTTTATATTCTAATCACTCACCCTTGTTCTGACAACAGAACGAACATCAATTAGAAAGAAAGAAAGCGCAGTGATAAAAAATGAACCACACTGCGGACAGCAATACTGACATCCAGAACATTACCGTTTCTACACAGAGGACACATAGCGCTCTATCTCTGTCCTTGGAAAACCAAGCCTCCGTATTTCTTTGGAACATATGGCCACCATGTCTGCTGTTGCTAGGAGCTTTGGAAACATTGCTACCATATCTGTTATGCGTCGTATCAAGGACAACAACTCTTCCCAACATGTCATTCTCATGGCTCTTGCTGGGACTGACTTGTCCTTGTTGTACGTGAGTCTGTTCCCTCAGTGGGTTTACTATCTTTTTCACGTCGATATATACGCTTTGCATATTGCAGTATGTAAGCTGTGTATGTGGCTCCTCTATGCTACCAGCACTACGTCCTCCTGGCTGCTGACCTGTGTGACAAT
Organism: Conus betulinus; assembly: GCA_016801955.1. Classification (NCBI taxonomy): domain Eukaryota; kingdom Metazoa; phylum Mollusca; class Gastropoda; order Neogastropoda; family Conidae; genus Conus; species Conus betulinus. The sequence continues at coordinate 30,764 of JADBJO010011993.1, forward strand.
ACAGCGAACGATGGCAGTGAAATGGCCGCACAAGATGAGGATGATGTGCTCCCTGCAAAGAACTTGGATTGTCGTAGCTGCTGTTGTGTGGCCTTCGGCTGTACTCTCCATTGCCATTTTATGTTTGGGATGGTGATATCTGATGACAACAGGTGCACATTTAGGTCCGTCGAGTATGAGGACTTTGTCTTAAATGTCTGGGCGTGGGTCGACCTGACAGTGTTTACTCTGCTTCCTTCTCTATGTCTTATCATTTGTGACATCATATTGTCCACGACCCTGTTCACGGCAGCTTCCAGCACGTCCATGGCCATGTCCACAACCACAAACAGCAATTCATCACATAAAAACAGTCGTAAAAGAACCGCTTCTAGGACAACAATCATGATTCTAACACTGTCCTGCACGTTTATAGTTCTGACCATGCCTGTGTGCATTTGCCATATACTGGATTACTACGCATACACCGATGCAAGCCAGAACGCCAACTGAAGAGTAAAGCGTCATTAGAGGTTTGCTGTGAGCATGCTTCTGTGGTACACGAACAGTGCTGTCAATTTTCTTCTTTATTGTTTCACAGGGACCAAGTTCAGAGGAGAGTTCTTGAGATGGATTTGCTGTGATGCCCAGGTGCAGTCTAATGCGTCTATCAGAAAGTCATGATCGGGTTTTTGTGTAGAAAGGAAGACAGTCGGCGAGATGAATGAGATGACCAGAGACTGCAGTATATCTGTGATGAGATGAAGAGATGTGTCAGATGACCAGAGGCTGCAGCATCTCTGTGAGGAGATGGGGAGATGTATCGGATGACCGGGGACTGCAGCATCTCTGTGATGAGATGGGGCAGATATATCAGGTGACCTGGAACCATTGCGTGATCTTCTTTCACGAGGTATAATAGTTCTTTTTTAGTGACGCCTATAACGTCTACAAAAACTGCAGCGTCCTTTTCTTTCAAATCGTCATACACTAATCTGTGTACAGCGAGGTTTGACGGTCAAGCTTAGTTTTAATTCCTGTTATTGGCACGAATCGTGTGTACTCATAGTAATTATGTATATACACACAGCCAGAAGGAAAGTTTAACTTTGATGAACATATGTTCAGAAAATAGCACTGGAATTATTGGAGCAACTTACATGCATGTCACACGTTGAAAGCACCGTAAGAGTTTACATTGTGCTGAAAACGTGTGAAAGAGAGAGAGAGAGAGAGAGAGAGAGAGAGAGAGAGAGAGAGAGAGAGAGAGACAGAGACAGAGAGAGAGAGACAGAGAGAGACAGAGACAGAGATAGAGAGAGACAGTAAAGAGACAGGAATAAAGGCTCAAAATTTTATGTTTTTTTGCTTATTTTCTACCATGGTATTCGCTAATGTACATTGCTGTGATTATCATCATAACTACTACCATTGTTTTTCGTACGAGTGTGTGTGCGTGTGTGTGTGTGTGTGTGTGTGTGTGTGTGTGTGTGTGTGTGTGTGTGTGTGTGTGTGTGTGTGTGTGTGTGTGTGTGTGTGTGTGCGTGCCTGAGTGCGTGCGCACACGCTCGCGCGCTAGTGCACGTATGCGTTTGGGCATTCCAATGTGAGCAACTGTGTACTTAATGTGTGTTTGTGCACGTATGTAATTGGAAACCTCTCTCTCTCTCTCTCTCTCTCTCTCTCTCTCTCTCTCTCTCTCTCTCTCTCTCTCTCTCTGTCCGCATGTTTGTGTGCGTGTGCTCGTGCGCGCGCGTGTATATATATATATATATATATATATATGTGTGTGTGTGTGTGTGTGTGTGTGTGTGTGTGTGTGTGTGTGTGTGTGTGTGACATGGCTCACGCATGAAGAGCATCTCAGCACAGTGACCGCTGGAGGAAGAAACATCGCGAGTCCTCAATTTTCATATGACATCTGCAGCCTGGCAGGCAGTTGTGAATGACTCGCGGAGCTTGTTGAAAGACTGAATGGAACAGCAACAAGATGAAGCATGGACATTAGCTTCGAGAAGACAAAGTTGATGGCCACTCACAAGACTACCAGCAATACTGAAATAACTGTCCATTGTGAGAAGCTTGAAAGTGGTAATGTCGCCACCTAGGATCCATCAGTAAGGGGTCCAGATCAGAAGCCCTCTCAAGGCCAGCGAAGACATCCACAATATTGTCCAGATTAAGCCTTGTGTGCAAGGACAAGAACATCTCCACGGAACATGAGATCAGGCTCCCGCATGCGCTGGTTTATTCTATCTTCCTGTATACATGCGAGACATGAACCCTCACAGTGGATCTGAAAGGAAGAATCCATCATATGGAGGTGAATTCCAAACACCAAATACTCTGATTACACTATCAATCAACAATTGTGCCAAATTATCAAACAATACACAGGACCATACAAAGATCTACAGACATCAGTCAAGAATAGAAAACTATGGTTGTGTGGCCATGTAACACAATCCAAGGGCCTTGTTAAAACGATCTCCAGGAAACTGTTAACAGAAAGGCACACGAAGGGAAGATGGACGAACACAATGCGTAATGCACAGGTAAACAGCTGCAGAGACGCAGGCCTCGGCATCCGGCCAACAGACCTGGAGGAACCTGGTGAACTGTTATTCAGTGTACTGTCCCAGTGATTGCCCATTGAGTTAGGGAAGTGAAAAAGAGTAGAAGAAAATAGAGTCTTAACTGCAAGTATGTTGTTTGGATGAATATAACCCAATATGATGTCCGAATATGTCACAATAAACTGAACACTCCATATCCCTTCGCTCATTACAAAACCACAATTCGATATACAGTTCGAGGATTCTGTTCTCTGACATAGATTACAACAGACTGTGCATACAAAAATTTTTGCAGTAGTGCATTTAACATGCTCACCCATCGCACCCTTACTAATTTAATCTGACGATGAATTTGACGTTAATGTGGCATGTGGTTTTGACTGTGATAACAGTTTTTGATTTTGATTTTTTTTTTTTTTTTTTTGTATTTTTTTTTTTAATACGGTGAGGGAAAGCTTGGGTATTTAAACGCTAGTCGTTGCTAAGAAGGCATGCGTATATCACCATCCTTTGTCAAGTCAAGTCAAGTCAAGTCAAGTAAACTTTATTATCTCAATTTGAGAAATTAATTTGTGGTCACACACATTCACAGCAAATAAACAATAATTTAGCCACATTACCCATTTTCTCACATATGACATACATTCATATAGAGGAATTTGGATTTCAATTAAACATCTTCTCGGTTCATGAAATCAATGGACAGTGGAATAAAACTTTGTTTAAATCTGACACTTCTGCATTTAACCGATCGATATCTTCGTCCTGACTGAAGAAGGTCATACTGATTTGCAAGAACGTGGGTCCGGTCACACGTAATCTTCTTCGCTTTACAAACAAACACGGCACCTGTATAGCTCACTCAGACTTTTTTGTCTCCCACCAACGATTTTTTCCTCCCACGTTCACCATTTCTCAAGCACATTTCTGCTCTTCACAGTCAACCCACCATACCAACACATAAATGAGAAAGTTAAAACAGATTCCAAGAAGCATGAATAAAATGTCCGAAGGATGTCAGTATTCACATGAAATGATCGCAGCTTGCGAAGACAATATAATCTTGTTTGACATTTTTGTGGACATACTCAACATGGGATTTAAAATTCAGCTTATTATCTATAAAAGTTCCTAAATATTTTGTATGATTCAACACGTTCTACTTCAGCACCTTTGATAAAAAGTGGTGGTACAGCTTTTGGATTCTTTCTAAAATCAATCAACATTTCTTTCGTTTTTGTTACATTCAGATCAAGATAGTTATGATCGCACCAGTCAACAAATCTTTGAACCTCCTAGTAAACAGAATCAGAGTTGGAGAGATCCACAAGTGCTGAGTCATCTGAATATTTAATGTACAAAGTTGAATCACTTCCTGAACAATCATTTGTGTACAGAGTAAAAAGCACTGGTGATAAAACAGTACCCTGGGGTGCGCCAGTTTGAAATGACTCTGGAAGACGAAACAACACTTTGATATCGAACAGACTGTGTCCTCTGTGTAATAAAATCAATTATCCAAAGAATGAGCTTGTTACACACATTTATGTTATTGAGTTTCTTTGCCATCAGATGTGGTTGTATGGTGTTGAATGCTGATGAGAAATCAATAAAGAGAATGCGTACAAAGGAGGCAGGTTTTTCGAGGTGTGAAAAAGCATGATGGAGAAGTGTGAGTGTGG
>JADBJO010011993.1:40000-45000 GCA_016801955.1 Conus betulinus
ACAACTTAGAAAAAATTAACTTTCTAAACACAAAGGTCCCCTCTCAAGTTAATCTGCCAAATATCTTCATTATATTCTGCTAAATAAAAACTAATAACCACAACTAAGATGGGCTGGTTACTTTGTACAAATGCCTGGTAACGTGTCTTCCTAAGCTGTTCTACGGTGATCTGGCAGAAGACAAGCGTTCATAGGATGGCCTGAAGAAGTGTTTCAAGAATACAGTCTGTTCGCACTGAAGAGCTTAGGCATTGACCTTGTTTTGTATGGTATTGTATTTAGTACTTCAAGTGACCATAACCCCCGTTGTCCCCGGCTAGGGGGTGGGAGGATTTGCCATTGTGTTTTTCTGAAAGTTTAGGCCATATGCCATCATCATAGGATGTCAACAAAAGATTGGTTGGAGCTCTTGGGAACAATTTCTGGTAGAAATCACCCGTTTCCTACTCTGAAAAAGGGGGGGTAGGGTTGAAAAACATGCTATTACTCATAGTATAATGCCTTGAAAATCAAATACAAGTGTTTTTAAATGCGCTGATGCTTGGTCTACATGGACATACCATATGTGACGTGTTTGAAGCACGATTGTAGTAATAGCATCCAAATAAACATGACGTATGCGTTAATTTGTCAATTTTTAAACACGTTTAGCGCACCAACCTATTACTCTTTAAATTGGTTTTGAAAAGGATACAACTGAACAGAAACTGTTAACCTGTTTCAAAATGGTGTCAAGAAAATGGTTTAGTAGAGTTTGGGCCAACCTGCTTATAAACCATGACCAAAGGATCTGTTTCAACACAAGCGAGTGATGACTGAGTGTCGCAGTATGCGCCTGTCCACCAGGAAGGAGATTGTACCTTTACACAGAACTGTTGACAACAAATTCTTCAGTGTAAAACCCTTGCTCTCGTACAGCATCACAAAGGTTCACAAGTTCAAAGTCACCGTTCTCCTCCTCAGGAGTTGGCTGGTCACAGGGGATATCAACAAGTTCACATGGAAGTATATCCTCCTGACACCAGTCGATCTCCAAACCACTGTCTGTTGTCCATCAGCCTCTGCCCGACGGCCCATCGGTGGATGGTTAAGCACAATGGGCGTGCTTCCAAACCTCCACGTTAGAACAGAAGATAAAAAGGTAAAGATTATCAAATCTCATAGCCGTTTTACGGCCTTGGCAATGACTAACTTAGGCTTCGGTCTCAGGACTCAATCCTGTTTATGTTCAAAATTTCATATTCAGGCTATTGTGTTATCCTTGGCCAGGTCAAATAGCATTTGTTTACCTATAGTTATCAACACAACAATACTACTATAGGTCTCTGTCGGTTGTGGCTAACCACGGATAGAGTATATCCAACCTAAGATATAGCTATCTGACTTGGCTGTCTGCTCAGCCCAAGCAGTATCACCTGTGGCTGTTGAGTTTGATGCGAGAGTGGCAGTCTCTATCACAGCGGTCACATCTGCATGTTGACAATGGTTTGTTTCCTGCCATCTACTTTCTGCATGTGTGCTTTTCTGCTGCAGCAGCTGTCAGTTTATCTTCACCAATCTGCACAACAGCATGCGGTCTTGAGGAATGACAGGTATATCAACCCTGCAAGACTACCCTGCAACAACAATAACTGTCATATTAAAAACAGTAAGATATAATACCTGGCAGTTGACTCGCTCTGTGTACATCCGCAGGGAGGACTGACAGGGAGATAGGAGGCTCAGGTCGGTTCTGTTGTAGCTGGCCAACACTGCATGTCCCCGACTGGTGTCAAACTATTCTTTGAGAAGGCCAAAGAGGACCTGGTTGATGTTCTTGCTTTTGGGTCTGCCATACAGACAACAGACATAGTGTTGAAGGTTGTCCACTAAATCAGAAGACAGTTCTGGCTTCCCAGTGCTCGGAAGGCATCATGAAGGAACGGTTCTTTGTGAACGCATTGAACGTTCTGACCTTCCCTTTGCTCACAAAAGAACTGGTGGTGTCACAGCCGGAAAAAGCATGCGGCCAAAAGGCCAAGGAGTGCTTCACAGTATTCCTGCCCATACTTGGCAACAAGGTCTGTGGTGGAAAGCAGCCTCCTGTGGTTTCCAGTGCCAGTGTCCAAGTACACCGTTGTATGGAGCTGGGAACTGAAGTGTAGTAAGAGTAGAAGCACATTAGTGTCTGAAGAGCGCACAATTATGCCCTCGCGGTCAGAAGCATTCTTGTCCTGGTGAAAACAAAGAAGGATGATCCTCGTGTCCGCTTCTTCCTGAGAGGAAAACAGCTCTTGAAACTGGTGAGGCTTCCACAGTCTTGCCATCCGTGTGGAGGAGAGAGCTTGAAGCACTCGGGCCCACATGTCACAAACAGCTCTCTGTTCAGGAATGTGGCAACATGGGGATCTTTTCTCCATTCAAAAGGCAGGAATTTGATGAGCTGGTTCTTGTTGTCATCATTTTTCATAAACCTTTTCCAGTCTCTGGGGACCTTAATGTTGGGACCCTTTAGAAGGAATGCTTCACCTTCTCCCCAACGAGAACGTTCCATTGATTTGATGGAGTTGTGGTTGTGCACATATGCCACATAATCAATCCTGTCTGTGAAAGGCAGGTTTACATCAGGATTCTGTCTTCCAAGTCTCCAAATGTTGGGGATAGAGAGGTAAGTGACTGCAGATGGAACATTGTGTCAATTATGTGATAGCATTTTCCCCTGATCTGGTTGCTCCTTCAACTCTGTATCCTCCAAGAGATGCACAAGCTTTGCTTTCTCTGTCTTTGCAGGCAAACCATCAGGAGCTGCAAGGGCCCAAGGCACTGGACTCAAAGGGTAGCTCATGACCTTCTGCAAACTGATGTTATTTTCCTACGAGATCATAAGTTGTCCGAACACGTCTCTCTGCGCTGCCACTTGCTCCAGTCTGTTCGAAGATCATCGCAGAGTCTTTGTATTCTGCAGTTTTGCAAATGTCTTCAGCTCCACTTTTTTCAGAGGAGCATGGAAACTCAGAGTTTTTTTCAGCCAGTCGTTCTGTCACGAATTGGTGAAAGGCTTCCTGTCCTCGTGCATCTGCTGATAGTTTTTTTTCTCTTGAATGCTGTCTGGTGCCTGCATTCCTGATGAGAGACAAAAGAGGCCCCTCTCTTCCACTGAAAAGGGATCCATGAAGCTGCAGAAGAAATCCATCATGTTTTTCACATACTCCTCACTGACTCTAGTCTCTGCACATGTCAGGTCGTTGTGAACTTTGACATCATCCCAGCCATCTCAAGCGTTGCAACAAGAAAACCTCTGACATGACGTGTCATGCACCAGCGAAAGCAGCACTGTTTCTGCTGAATCCTATGATCCCTTCCGCAGATTTTGCATGGCAGTTGATCGTTTGCTCAATAGTTTGGTCAACTGGCACTCTGCATGAAGGAACAGTTGATCTCTACACACCTAGTCCTCCATGTCGCAGGAGTTCTTCTGCTGAGGGATGGTTGTGCTGGAGATTCAGAATCCTCAGGAGATAGACTGTGGCGTATGTCGAGTAGTTCTGGTGATCCATCACAAAGAGCAGAGGGCCATTTTCTCTATGCATGACAAGTTCAAGTCCAAGGCATTTTCTTTTGTAGCCCGGAGGAGATGCAGAACCAGCCACACTCTCTCAGCATGCTGCAACCAGAACTGTGTTGTCTTTCCCTTTCTTCCCTGTGATAACGTCCTTCTTGAAATTCGAGTACAGTCTGAAGAGGAGAACAACAGATGGCTTCCCGAGAGTGTCTTGAAGCTGATGTCTGTTTGTGCACCCTGGCAGATCTTCAGACAGCTGGTTCAGAAGATCTTAAGCTTCTGTTGATTACTTCAAGAATGGCTGAAGAAGCAACCACTAAAGAGCCTCCAGAACAACCTGTGGACTCTCAGGGCACGATTGTAGTGCTTTCCTGCCAAGGACAGCATCAATCGACCCACTTGAGCAGACTCCTGACTGCACAATGATCTCTCCAATGCCAGATCTCCTCATGCGTTTTTCCAAGTGCTGCCATGTATGAACACAGCGAAAAATGGTCCTTGAACCGGTCATTCTGCCAAACAATCATGTATGCTTTCTTGCAACAGCCAGGTCACAGGTGAATAGAGTGTGTTTCTGGCCCACTTCTCTTGAAGCATCGACAGAAACTTGAAGGATATGTTGAACAGTGGCGTTCTCAGTGACGGGATGTAGAACTGGCTGCATGTAGTCAACCGTTGACTGGTCATTCACCACACCCAGATTCCTCCCAGTGAGTGATACCCAGCCTGCCCAGATTCTGGTTTTCTGATTTAGATCTGGTTTATGTATGAAAAATATTTTACACTCATTGCCTGTAACTCTTGTGCTACGACCACCACTACTACTACTACTACTGCTTCTGCTGCTGTTGCTGCTGCTGCTGCTGCTACTACTACACCTACTACTACCACAACAACTACTACTACTACTACTACTACTACTACATGTGGTTTAACGTTAGATACATTTCAGACTGCTGACAGTGATGATCATAGTGGAGAATGGCAGTAAGCCAATGTTAAATAAATGTTAGCGAACCGCCAAGAGAAACGTGGGCAAACTTGCTGATGGTTTTGTCGTATTCGGGGAGATTGCTGAAGATTTGCGCTGTTCTTAGGATTTTTGGGGGAAAAAAAAAAAAACAAACAAACAAAAAACAAAAAAAAACAGGGGGGGAGGGGGGATTTTAGGGAATAGTGGTCAGGAGGAGGGTAAGGGGGAGGGGGAGTGTTGGGGGTGGCGGGGGAGGGGGGGGGATGGTGTGTTTCAGGTTCTACAGATGGGAGGCCAGCCTGGACTTGAAACAGTCCAGTGACTCAGCTGTCACAACCTCCTGAGGCAACTTGTTCCATTCTGGTATGGTTCTCGGAAAGAACGTCATCTGCCTGTACCGCGTCGTGCATGTGGGAATGTTGTAGCTCAGGTCGTTGTTGATCCTAGAGCTCAGCCTGCTATCAGATGGTTTGGGCAGGTACATGG
>JADBJO010011993.1:55000-60939 GCA_016801955.1 Conus betulinus
CTTGCAAAACCATCTTACTTTAGAGCCTAGAAGAATCCACGATGTGTGTGTGTGTGTGTGTGTGTGTGTGTGTGTGTGTGTGTGTGTGTTTTTTTTTTTAATCAATGGCAAACGTTCACGAATTGCGGAATCTGTAACGTGAAAAATCATTTCTTCCATGTGAGAGCGCATGTGATAGAGGTTGCAAAATTAGGATTTCTGCCTCCTGACAAAATGCAACACAACGGATACTGAAAGAATTCAGTCCACAGACAACAGATTTCAGGACCGCACCCTGCTTTGTAGGTGTGTGGGAGATACGAAGATGTGTGTACACTACTTTTCTCTTTCTCTCACATGCTGCAGCAACACGCAGCGAGGCGATGGATACTATTCAGCTCTAAAATCGTAACCATTTTTCTTCTTAATCATTTTTCTTCTTAATTTATCATTATTAAGCTTCTTTTCGTCTATATTCACAAACAAATTCCAACATTATTTTTCGCTGAATTTTTAAAAGAGTGCTGCTAGCGAAACAAAAAAGAATCACTTGTAACACAAATCTTAAGGCGTTGTATGAACGTATACCATTATACGTTTTAATCCGAATCCTCTGAGCCGTTATCTCTAGAAACAATGCCACAATATAATTCTAATATCTATTCTGGGACTGTTTCTACGTCTCCACAACGTGAAAACAACATCAAAAACTTCGTTTTTCAGTCAGATTCATTCTGAGTGGAATTCCGGCAGAGCGCTTCGGGCGTCTCTCACCTTCGTGTGCTTAGTCAGCTCTTGGAAGGCACCCTTAAATGGATTCCAAAGAACGGGGATTATAAAAAGAGAAAATTCAGATCTACAAATAATCAGAACAACCAACAAAGAGTGCTTAGTACCGTCTGGGTTATAGAGCCTTCCCTAATCTGTCTTTTGGGTTTGATGCACAGTGAACTGCAAGACCTATATGTACAATGTATAATACAAGCTAGAGCCTAAGGCCTACATAAACAGTGTAAGGTAAGTGTGGATTCTGACGTCTACATTGAACAGTCTGTTTAGTCAGTGTGTGATGCAACAGGGACCCTAACACCCACGATGTACTGTCTGTTATGTCGGTGTGTGACACAAGCTGGACACTTAGGTAAACATCAAGCTGCTGTCAGTGAGTGATACAAGCCGGACATTGAGGCCTACCTTAAAACTGTTTAACATGTCAGCGTTCGATTATAAACAAGATACTAAATGTTTACATCAAACTGACTCTTAGGTAATTGTTGACACAAGCTGAACCCTGAGGAGTATAACAAACTGCGTTAGGTCATTGTATCATACAAGCTGAATCCTGAGGACTACATCAAACTGCGCTAGGTCATTGTGTCATACAAGCTGACCCCTGAGGACTACATCAAACTGCGTTAGGTCATTGTGTCATACAAGCTGAGCCCCTGAGGACTACATCAAACTGCGCTAGGTCATTGTGTCATACAAGCTGAGCCCTGAGGACTATAGCAAACTGCGTTAGGTCATTGTTTGGTTTAAGCTGGATCCTATAAGATCTACATTTAACTGTCTTGTATGTCTGTGTTGTGTTACGTTAAGACACATCAATCCACGATAACTACTGGCCATCAAGATTCATTCTTCCCGAACATTCGATTCTCCAGAGGACAAGTTTTGCAACTTTTATGATAAGGGTGAATGACACTTTGCCGCGGGGTCTGACTTACAAATCATTATTCTTCTGACTTCATGGTGTTCACTTTGAAACTCGTCAGACAGGCAGGTCACAGGTCATTTTATCCTTTAAAGTCCAGACTCTAACCTTCTCCGAGATCGGATGAGACCTTAAAGAGAGATCCCATATATGATTCAATGCATTATAAAAGAACAAAAGCTGCCATTGTGTATCGGACTGAGGGGCGATTCCTGCTCTATGCCACCTGTCCGACCACACACACACATACATACACGCGCGCGCGCGCGCGCTCGCGCATACACACGCACGCACACACACTAGCTCATGACAAAAACACTTGCACAATTTCTGGTTTGGATGACATTTCAGTAGGGAGTGAGTCAATCGCACCATTCACTTCAGCAAAGGAAACATCGTTGCCGTGTGTGAACACCTCCCTGTTGCATATGTTTAATCTGATGCTGTGTATGAATGGATTTCTCAGATGAACAGCTTCTCAATCTGTCTGTTTGTCTGTTTGTCTGTCTGTCTGTCTGACGTGTCTCTCTCTCTCTCTCTCTCTCTCTCTCTCTCTCTCTCTCTCTCTCTCTCTCTCTCTCTCTCTTCCACGCATCTTCGCTCCATTTTCTTTCTTAAATGAATAGGGCAGCAGTGTCAGAGTTTTCTGCAGATGTATCCTGTTTTCCCCCTCATCCCTTGGTGCTAGATGGACACAATCTACGGTATGGTGGTGGGCGTGAGAGTGAAATCAGACCTTGTTTTGCTGGAATAGGCTATTGATCAGTTTCTCCCTTCTTTTTAACTAACGGTTTAAGTTGTTTCGTAAATGTATTAATCTCACCACAGTGCTGTTCCACAATGGCACTTTGCCGTGAATTATTGCAGATACAGAGAACCAGCTCACTTCTTATTCACAAACCACGTCTTCCAGCCCAACTCACCACTCCCTCTCAGTCGTTCACTTGAGAAAGTATTGAGTCAGCTTTTTTCTCTACCGAATATAAAGGAGATGTATTGTCGGTGCCCTTTGATAGATAATGGCAGAGCATAAACAGATTCCTTCATAAACTCTAGCCCACAAAGATGGCATTTATCATGTACCTTTGGATTAGAGATGAATGGGATCTTAAACAAAAGGAAGCTGAATTAGATAGTATAATGCACGATCTTCGCCTTCGTTTCCATCTCGTCTGTTTTGGTTCACAATGCATATATATATATATTATATATATATATATATATATATATGTTGGTGTGTGTGTGTGTGTGTGTGTGTGTGTGTGTGTGTGTGTGTGTGTGTGTGTGGTGTATGTGTGTGTGTGTGTACGTGATTGACCAATTCATTAGCCTGAGATTGGCGAGGAAGAGTGATGACAAATTATCTACTGTCCTTGCTTCTGTTCTCTCTGCCTGATCTGTCCTCACTTCTCCACTCCCGTTTGTTTTTGTTTTTAACATGGCAATTCTCCTTCTTCAGCAATGGTGACATATAGTATCATATGCTACCAGTGCTGAAGAGCACACTGATTCTACAAAAAACAGAAATGACAGAAGTACAATCGAAACAGACCTTTGGTGTACATGCATTCTGCGCAAAACATATGCAGCAACCGGATGGACTTCTACCACATCTCCATAGATTTCAAGGAGGCATTCGAAAGGATGTAACAGGAGGTGATATGGCCCAGTATGAAGAAACTTAACTTACTAACACACATCCGCAGCTGAAATTCAAAGTGACCAGTACGGTACTCATTTACAGCGCTATTGGCTACTACACGTGGGTTCGTCAGAGCTGCTCCATATGCCTTTTACTTTTTAACACACTCCAAAGAACGCCCTATGACTGAGCACTTAAAGATTATGGTCGGTTGCAGTCAGCACAAGGTGGAAAAAAAAAAACATGTCCAACCTTCTATGGCCTCGCAGGCATGGCGTGAACAAGAAAACTTTTTGAAAGATTGGATGAGACATCAAGGTATAGCTTGGAAATCAGTACAGAAAAAAAAGTATTTGGTATCCACAACACCACCATCAACATTGATATAACTTTCCAGCTTGTCCACCATCGGAAGCTGGGGTTTGAATATCTGTCCAACAGTTCACGTACCTGGGACCCATCATACGCAGTGAGGGATCCAAACCAGACATCCTCTCAGGAGCAGCAAAGGCAACTGCAGCACCGTCCAGCTCAAAAAGCCTGTTTGGAAGGACAAAAAGCATCTTCATGACACACAAGATACGGCTACAGCGTGTACAGGTATATTCCATCTTTATGTCCGCATGTTAGACATGAACCCTCACAGTGGATCTGGAAAGAAAAATCCAAGCCATTGGAATGGGATGTTAGCGCACAATTCTAAACATCAGAGGACCACTGCTCAAATTCACCATCATCAAAAGGGCATCAAAATCATCAGGCAGCACAGCAATAGGACCGTGGGAAGGTCTACTGACATTAGTCAGGAAATGAAAAACGACGTTGAAATCACCATGTAACAAGATCAAATGGCCCTACTGAAACAGTTCTCAAGGGAACTGTTGAGGAGAGAGAGACGGAGGGGGGAAAAACAGAAGAACGGATAGACTGGCAAAACACTATAGAGGGAACAGGGAAATACATTTGAGGAGACTCGATTTTGACACATAAACGAGAGACTAAAGGAAGCTGCTGAACTATTCAGTCTCAGGACATTACATCAATAACTCCCCTTCAACTAAGGCGAGAATAATTGTCCAATAGATAGCCATGTTGTGAGTATTCTTTCAGGTACATTTGAGGTCTGTAAATTTGTAATGTCACAAAAGCTACATTATCACAACAAATCAAGCTCATCTGCTTCTGTGTATGTTATATATTAAGTAACTTTTACTGTACATACACACATTGTTTTGTGTCTTTGGTCGTATTCTGGGTTGTTTCAGTACCCCTAACCCCGGAATCCGCTCAATCTGATCAGCATATCTGATGTTGTGAGAGAAGTCTCGTGTACAAACCAACTTCCAGCCATGCAAATCCAATCCATAAAACCAACAACACATTGGCTGCTACAATTCGCACGGAAAAAAAAGCTCAAAAAACCACAGCCTGACAGGATGGAAGAACGATCAAAGAACGTGAGGCAGAGAGTTCGTCGGAAGAAAGGCAGAACCAGACCTATCAGGCTTGATGCTGGAGACATTGGGTGCGGACTATATTAATTGGAACAATAGTGAATAGTGAATCTACTACAACGTAAACGGAGGACTCCTGTGGGAGGAGGAGAAAACATCGAACGGCCCTTCGTCATGGATGCTTATGAGTCAAAGAAGAAGAGAAGGGAGCAAACTAAAGCATGAAACATCGAAAGATTCTTTCTGTAGTTTCTAATCTCACCTTATGCCAGGATGTTTGATCTTACATGAAAAGAGATTCGTCAATAATCAGTTTCAATCATAATTTAAAGCAGTGTTGAGCCTCTTGATAGGAAATGCGAGGCAAAATAAAATCAAGAAGATTACAAGCTTAATTAGGCATGATGAGCTTGAAAAAATATATTATTTGAGGTTGGTTAATTCTATATCTAAGTTTTATATTTCTAAATTATACAACTTTCTTCTGCCAACAGAACGAGCATCAATTGGGAAGGGCGAAGAAAAAGCCGGCGAAAAAGATGAACCACACTGCAGAAAGCAAAACCAGAAATCCAGAACATTACCATTTACACAGAGGACACATAGTGCGTCATCTCTGTCCTTGGAAAACCAAGCCTCCGTATTTCTTTGGAACATATGGCCGCCATGTCTGCTGTTGCTAGGAGGGCTTTGGAAACATCGCCACCATATTGTTATGCGGCGTATCAAGGACAACAACTCTTTCCAACATGTCATTCTCATGGCTCTTGCTGGGATTGAACTTGTCCGTGTTGTACATGATCTTGTTACCTCAGTGGGGTTATCTATCTTTTTCACGTCGATATATACGCTTTGCACATTGCAGTATGCAAGTTGTGTGTGTTGGCTCGTGTACGCTACCCAGCGTTACTGTCCTCCTGGCTGCTGACCTGTGTGACAGTACAGCGAACGAGGCAGTGAAATGGCCGCACAAAATGAGGATGGTGTGTGCTCCCTGCAAAGAACCTGGATTGTCGTTCAGCTGCTGTTGTGGCCTTCGTCGGTACTCTGAATTTTCACTTTATGTATGGGATGTTATATCTGATGACAAAAGGTGCACATTTATGTCCGGCGAGTACGAGGACTTTGTCTTGAATGTCTGGGCGTGGGT